>CABHPQ010193592.1:0-28332 GCA_902168405.1 Peromyscus aztecus | reverse complement strand
TTGACTACCAATGATTACCATGGCTGGCATACATTACCATTGACTACCAATGATTACCATGACTGGCATATTATACATTTCTTTCTTAATTTTCTTAAAGGCAAGGATATTTTGCCTTTGGACCCAAGCCCCTGGCACAGTGTTCAACAAATGCCAGTAGTAACCCTAGGATACTGCCAGTATTTAGATAGTGGTCTGTTGCAGTCCAAAGGTTTCTCCAGGGGATCCCCACAGTCCAGACAGATCTCTCTCACCCAAGGTCCCGCAGCTGCTTGAACCCAAGTAAACACAAAAAGGTTTATATTATTTACAAACTGTATGGTCTATGACAGTCCTCTTATATCTTAAATTAACCCATTTCTATTAATCTATGTTTTGCCACGTGTTTCATGGCTTACCAATCTGCTGGCATGGTGTCTCTTCCCAGGTTATGGATGGATGGTTGTAAGGTTGGGGGTGGAACAATAAAATTTGGACTCAGTATTTTCTTTTAGAAAAGAAAAAGGGGAATGGATAGGTATAGGATATTAAGGTAGATTATTATATTTACTAGTAAACTAATTCAGTAAAAATATCAGCCATAGATAATTTGCACTTATATGGATTTTTGTATATTGATACAAATGTAAACTATTCTTATATTCCTATTTAAGACACTTTGTATATTGATACAAATACCAAACTATATTTGTTGTATTGTACACATATTCCTACTCCTGTTTGAAATATTTGGTGTATTGATACAAATGTAATATTATATTTGTCATACTATATGTATGTTCTACCTCTGCTTATGATATTTTGTATATTGATACATATTTAGGATTATTGTCATATTGCATATTGCACTATACATTCCTACCTCTGTTTAAGCTATTTTGTGTATTGTCACAATTTTGAGGTCATTGTCCTTATATGGTACATCTGCTTATAGACTGTTTATCTTGTTAATGTGAAGCCTCAATCCTTAAGTTATTAAGTAGAGAAGACTTACTGAGCTATAGTCATTTCTATAGTTATGTTAGTTACATTGTCCAGATTTACAGAAGCATTTGTCAGATGGATAGGTAGTCTTCAGACACTTCATAGACCTAGAGAGTACGGCATTTAAATAACTTAGAATCCTGTTGACATGAGACACAATCGTTCCTGGAAGCACCAATCTCATCCCGAGAGAATGTTGGGCTGCTGAAACATTTCCATTTGGAAGTTTGTCTTCTTCTTGGCACAAAAAAGCCTGCTGGGCAAAGGACTGCCCTTGCCTCGACACTGACAGTACAAATACTGTTCCTTCTGAACGAGTGGGACACAAGGAAAAGTGACTACTGAACTCTGCCAAGACATGGTAAGATAGTCTTTCAAAATTCCTGCTTCTAAAAATGGTCTGACAGATACTCTAGGCCTGTAGCCAATTTGAATGCACCAGTGATGCCGAGAAACTTTAGATGACTATCCATCCAGGCTGCCAGCTGTCTCTGTCTGCTCTCACAAGATTCCCAAAAGTTGCTTGCGTCCATCTCCTGTTTTCTCAGGTATTATCATGTTCCTTCTCACGTCTTTGATGGAGTTGAAGACTAGATAGTTACAGTTACAATCTTCTTGTATCTTAGCTATAACATATTAGTACTAGAGTTAGAATCTTCAAGATAGGGCAGCTATTGGAGTAATCTTGGTAATTTGCCATTTACCTACATTCTGGACATTTCTGGACATTTAACATGTCTTTCTTCTTTGATGTCATTCTGTTGGCTATAGTTCTCTTTTTGTTTATGTTATTACCTTTTGTTTTTCCTGGACAATACTTGATAATCATTCTTATTGTATATAGTTTGCATTAAGATTAGGACCTTCAGCTGGGCAGTGGTAGTGCACGCCTTTAATCCCAGCACTTAGGAGGCAGAGCCAGGCAGATCTCTGTGAGTCGGAGGCCAGCCTGGTCTACAGAGCGAGATCCAGGACAGGAACAAAAACTACACAAAGAAACCCTGTCTCAAAAAAAAAAAAACAGAAAAAAAAAGATAAAGACCTTCTTATTTAAACAAAAAGGGGAAATGTAGTGGTATTTGCTCCACCCATGACCTTGGGCTATACCGCTCAAAGGAGGGCAGTGCTTCATGCCATTGTATGTGGCCTCTTTTAAGGAGTTGGAGAAGGGTCCCATGCTCCTTCTCCTGCTCCTTCCTGAGAGGTGGATTCGCTTTGGTCAGATCAGAGGGCGACGTCTGCTGTCTATTGCGTTCTGTAATCATGAGTGTATTTCTTCAATTTATATCTTAATAAATTCCGTTACCCATTTAATAGACTCACATGGATTGATCATAATAGTATGTCAATGATGATGTCCAACTCTTTATATGAACCTAGGTATTTTAAAAAACAATTCTTTTTTTAAACTTTTAAAAATGTATGTGTCTGAGTGTTTTGCCTACATGTACGTATGTGCATCATGAATGTATGTGCATGCCTGGACCCTGGAGATCAGAAGAGGATGCCAGATCCCTGGAACTGGAGTTATATAGATAGTTGTGAATCATCATGTGAGTGCTAGGAGCTGAATCCAGATGTGCTAGGAGCTGAATCCAGATGTGCTAGGCACTGAATCCAGCTCTTCTGCAAGAGTAACAGGTGCTCTTTATTGCTGACTCATCGTTCTAGCTCCAGGTATTTTTTTGTTTGTTTTTGTTCTTTCGAGACAGGGTTTCTCTGTGTTCTCTGGAACTCACTCTGTAGCCCAGGCTGGCCTCGAATTCACAGAGATCCCCCTGCCTCTGCCTCCTGAGTGCTGGGATTAAAGATAGTATGCCATCACAGCCCGACTTCAAGTATTTTTTTTAATGAGTATTTTTATCAATTTATTCATGACTGTGGAAGATTTTATTTTTCCAAAGTTAGCCACCACATTATATGCATTTATTTGTTTGTTTGATTTTTTCGAGACAGAATTTCCCTGTGTAGCTTTGGAGCCTGTCCTGGAACTCACTCTGTAGTCCATGCTGGCCTTGAACTCGTAGAGATCTGACTACCTCTGCCTCTCAGAGTGCTGGGATTAAAAGCGTGCGCCATCACTGCCCGGCTCTTTGTGTGCATTTTTACAGGCTGTTTGTACAATGAGAAGTGGTGCTCCTCCCACCAAGTAGTGGGATCTCTGCTTCCCCCTCTCGAACCCAGACGGACCTCTGTGGCTGCTGACCAACAGAATACTGATGGAGATGATGCAGCATGGCTTCCCAAGGTAAATCACAAGGTCGCCATAGAGCTGATCTGACCATCTTGGGACATTTGCTCTTAGAACCCAACTATTAGGTAAGGAAACCACATGGAGAGGCCGTATGCAGATGCTGAGAGCGGTCCCAGCCATCAGTCAGCATCAACTACGGCATGGGGAGTGTATCTTAGCTAGAGTGCCCTAGCCCCTGACCGTCAAGACATCCCATCCACCAATGGGGCAGAACTAGCCTGTCCTGCTGACCCTCAATCAAACTGCATATTCAAAAGCAAAGTAAAAGAAGCCTATTGTTTTAAGCCATGAAGTTTAGGTAGGCTGGGGGATTTATTGTGTAACAATAGACAAAGGGAACATGCCTGATGTATTTATATTCCAATCAAAATGTAGGAAAGGCTTCCCCAGGGGCCTATGCCCTCCTTGCTGTTTCATAAAAATACTAATTTTAGAGACTTGTTTTGAAAAGATTGCGGTTCATATAAAGCATTCATGTCACCATTGGCATCTACATGGTTCTCTCCAAACACTGCAATTATCTCAGAGGTACTGCTGGCATTTGTTGAGTCAGGGGCTGGGGTCCAAAGTCAATATCCTTGTCCTTAAGAAGTGACAAGGCCAAATGGAAGCACACCTGGAACCAGAAAGGTAACCCCCACCCCCACCTAGACAAACGGGCCAGAAAAATAACCAGCACCCACCAAATTCCCATTGATTGTGTGTGTGTGTGTGTGTGTGTGTGTGTGTGTGTGTGTGTGTGTGTGTGTGTAACTGCAAAAAAAGAAAATCTTTAGCCAATGCACTCTGACTGGCAAAGTCTCCTAACATAGGTTGTTAACTATGCTTGGAGTGGCATGGTGGTTCACACCATTAACCCAGCGCTCTGGAGGCAGAGGCAGGTGGAACTCTGGGTTTGAGGCCAGCCTGGTCTACAGAGTGAGACCTGTTTAAGAGAAAGAAAAGAAAGTACACATGCAGGAAGTAACTGTGAGTTTGAGGGTGTGTGACAAGGGACCTGGTACCTGTTGCAGGACCTGAGGAATTGTCCAGGGGCTGAATAATCAGGGTGAGCAGAGGATTTGACACAGTAAATCCTGTGGCCATGAAATAGTTACACAGATGAAAGCGTAGACGAGTCAACAAGCTGGTCCATGGATACAGGCAGCTTACTTTCTTGGGAAATTATTCGGGACAGTGAAATTAACTTTAAGGACTTGAAGGTTGGCAAAGATTTGCAGACTTTTTTTCTCATTCTTTATTTATGAACTGCCAAGTTCTTTTGAGGGCACAACAGTGCACTTTTACATTAACAATGAAATACATTATTTGGGAGGAAGCGATGAGGAATGAGATTGAAGAAACCAACTTGAGGCTTATCAACGGTTTCAATCTATGAAAACACTGCGACATGTAACCTTGAATAACTCTGTCCTGATGCTCCAATGAAGAGACTGTGCAAATGTTCCTAATAAGAGAAAAAGTCTACTGGAGTCCAGTGTTCTCTTAATTGTCATTTAAGCCAAACTATTTTTTTCAAAACAGACAAGAACTTGTTATATAGCCTACCTAGGCTGGTCTCCAAACAGCCTTCTTTCTGCCTCAGCCTCCCAAGTGCTAGGGTTACAGGTAAGTGGTCCTTAACTGGTGCCAGGCTACCTAATCTAGACTTTGAAGATGATTGTTATAATAAAAACCATTACTCTGAATGCTAACCTTAAAAATGAATTAAACAAGAAAGAACATAGCCAGGTAGTGATGACGCATGCCTTTAATCCCAACACTCGGGAGGCAGAGGCAGGTGGATCTCTGTGAGTTCAAGGCTAGCCTGGTCTACAGAGTGGATTCCAGGACAGCCAGGGCTGTTACCCAGAGAAACTCTGTCTCTGGAAAAGAAAAAAAAAAAGATCACAAGAGAAAGAAAGAATAGATGTTAATTGGACAGTGATCTTTGACTTAGGCTGACAAGAGCACACCCAGACCTCAAACTGGGCAAATGTGGTTCGTGCTGAAACAGTAGGAGAGCCATTCTGAACGAAGCTGGAATAGAAAGAATTGTAATACTCCCTATGCTGTTGCTGGAGTCTGTGTGCAGGGAACACCAACTCACTGACAATCATTATCTAATACAAAATATTGATAAAGTACATGCAGCAAGATATTTGTCACAGTATTGTTTGTGATTTTTGAAGCAGCCAAAAATTAAACGCTGCCCAGAACCTTACATTAAGGATGGCCAGTGAAGTGGATGTAAAGAAAGTTTAGCAACAGGGGATAGACAGAAGAAAAAAAGGAAGGCGATGTGCTGAAATGCTAACAGAGACCTCATAAAAGTAGGAGAGTAACGCATGATTATTTATTCCCGCCTCCCAGGTTGTGAAAAGGATGTAAAACAATCACTAGCTACTTAATACCTGAATCCATTGGAGCTGAGCAATGCTCCTATTCGGGAAAGAATAGAAGACATTTTGAGTCATAAGTCAAAAGAAGCGACTTATAAATGTGGGGGAAATCTTGACAAAGGATTTCCTTTTGTTAAGTACAAGAGGCATAAATGTGATGTGTACTTGAAAACACAGCCCCCCTCACCAGTGAATTCTATCCCATTCATATGTTTCCCCAGAAGTCTGCCTAAAATTTCCATTTACTCTTTCAAACCCTCAGCTCTTCACAGTCTGGAGGAAGGGGGGAAAAAAGACAATCCGAAAATAAGTAGGGATGGATAATTTTTTTTTATTTTGGAAAATAGAAAATATACACTAAGAACTACAAAGTCAATTTTGAAGAAAAAAAATTAGGTTCAGTTCACACCTGGAGTTATGAGTGAAAACTGTGTGGAGAGGGGATACCATCGGAGGTAAGGTTGGCTTCCAGGGAAAGGCTTCAAACTAGGGAAAGAATGAAGTAAAATGTAAACGCAATCTGCTAAGGTGAAGCAGCAGGGTCACAAACTTCATGAAAGATTTCTGATGTCAGTAAAGATTTGGTTATAGATTCAAAATTGGCTGCGGCTTGGGGGAAATTTGTAAAGAAAATCAGTGCACTGTGTTGGCTTACAGAGTCCCTGGGTGGCAGGGCAGCAGGCTTACAGAGTCACTGGTGCTGTGGGGTGTCTTTCTGTACACTGTGAATATGTGTTGCTCTGGTTGGTTGATAAATAAAGCTGCATTGGCCTATGGCAAGGTAGCATAGAGGCAGGCAGGAAATCCAAAGAGAGATATAGAGAGAAGAAAGGAGAGAGAGAGAGAGAGAGAGAGAGAGAGAGAGAGAGAGAGAGAGACCAGATGCCGAAAAGGAGCAGCAAGATGCCAGCAGACTAGTAATGCCACGGCCATGTGGCAACTTAGAGATTAATAGAAATGGGTTAAGTTATAAGAGGTAGCTAGCAAGAAGCCGGTCATAGGCCATACAATTGATAACTAATATTAAGCCTCTGAGCGATTATTTTATAAGCGACTGAGGGACCCCAGGGCCGGGCAGGACCCAAGAAAACATATGGCTACACACTGGGGCGGCACAGCAGCGGGTCTGTGGGATTTTGATTGCTCTCCCTGAAAAAGTATGCTGTTGAACTTGGGACGCAGGTTCAGACTTTAGATCACATCAGAACGTTGTTCCTCTGCCCTTCTTAACCCAGCTCAGTCTTTGATGACACTGGGTGCCTTAGTCACTGTCCTACTGCTGCCAAGAGACACCATGACCAAGGCAGCATAAAGACCACATTTAACTGGAGACTTCCTTATGGTTTCAGAGGGTGAGTCCCTGTGACCATCACAGCAGGGAGCAGGCAGGCGGCCCGTGGGCAGGCCTGGGCTGGAGCAGCAGGCAGAGAAAGAGTGGGGAGGGGGAAGAACTGAGCCTGGCATGGGCTTTTGCTTTGTTGTTTTTCAACACAAGGTTTCTCTGTATAGCCCTGGCTGTCCTGGAACTCGCTTTGTAGACCAGGCTGGCCTCGAACTCACAGAGATCCGCCTGCCTCTTTCTCCCGAGTGTTGGGATTAAAGGCGTGCGCCGCCACCGCCCGGCTGAAGTGGGCTTCTTAAAGCCCACCCCCAGTGACACACTTTCTGGCCACAAGGCCACGAAGCTGCTCCACTGACTGGACCCAAGAGTTCAAATATATGAGCCTGTGGCAGCCGTTCTCATTCAACCACCACGCTGGGTTTCTTATTCAGTCCTGGTTGGTGGCGGGGTCTTATGTTTGTTTGCTTGTTTGGGACAGAGTCTCTCTCTCAGCTCTGGCTCTCCTAGAACTTACTCTGTAGACCAGGCTGACCTGGAACTCACAGAGATCCACCTGCCTCTGCCTCCCAAGAGCTGAGATTAAAGGCGTCCACTACCACTTTCAGTTTACGCTTCTATATCAAAGATCATTTCAGATAAGAGTAACTAATATTTGGGTTAAGGTGAATTTTATAAAATTAAAAAAAAATATTCCGTTTGCCTAGCATGGAGGTTCATGTCTTTAATCCCAGCCCTCCAAAGGCAGAGGCAAGTTGATCCCTGTGAATCTGAGGTTAGCCTGGTCTGCCTATCAAGTTCCCAGTCAGTCAGGGGTACACGGTGAAACCTTGACTTAAAAGGAGAGATAAATGTCCCTTCTGTTTCATGCATGTTTGTGACTCCATGATAGAATGCCTGTCTACGACACACAAGGGCCTGAGTTTGAGTCCCAATATTAACCTCTCAAAGTTTATATTCCCTTCCTAAATATGAAAACGAATGGTCTCTCAATTCCGGCCGGGCTTCTCAACATCATCGGTATTTGCTATAAATCACTGTAACGTAGGAATGGAGACAGAGACAAATAAAACTGCATGTGCCTTGCTTGAAGCCATTCTTCCTGCCTGAAGAATATCCCAAGAGTTTCATCCTTTCAGTAAATCCATGGTACTTACTTGTTGAGATAGTTGTAAGATATTCCTCACAAAGTAGCAAACGGGGTGTAACAAGGCATTTCTCCATTTATCTATTTCTCTCTTTGATAAAAACTGCATACAGGATTTTTGTTTGTGTTTTGGTGTTTTGAGATAGGATCTTTCTTTCTTATTTTTATTTTTTATTTACTTATTTGTTTTTGAGACAGGATCTCACTGTGTAGTAGTCCTGGCTAACTTAGAACTCGATGTAGATCAGGCTGGCTTCCAACTCACAGTGACCCACCTGCCTCTGCTTCCCAGTTGCTGGGATTTGAGGTGTGCACCACCGTGCCTGGCTAGAGAGTAGATCATGCTAACTTCAGATTTGTAGCAATCCTCCTGTCTCTGCCTCCAAAGTCCACGATTTCCAGTTGTGCACCACGCCTAGCCTAGGGTAGTTGTTGGCAAAGAGCATCTTGTTAATACATCTTTTGAAACTGCTCTTCTTCTATATAGGACATATACAAATGATTCTGATCTAATTTTCTTCACATCGCTGATATACAACAGCTCCACCCCATAACACCCCCCCACATACACACACACACACACACACACACACACACACACACACACACACACGCGCGCACACACCTCGTATTGGACTTTCAACATTCTCAGTGGTGGGTCCCAAGATGAACAGGCTAATGTATGTTCTCCATTGAGGCACTACAAGTGAGCGCAAGTCTGTCATTCACTGTTATACAGGCCTGGAATCAGAGCTCAGAATGTTAACATGATTCACAGGTGAGCTGAGTCTCGTTTCATTCACGCCTACTTTTCTTTTGACAGTAATCCTTCTTAATACCTTAATTGTACAATATACTTCTAGTGGCATTAGCCTGGAAAACTTCTAAATTGTGTAATTAATTACACTCAGCTTCTAATACAATTTCTTGTTAATCTTGGCCCAGCCTGACAGCCCCCCGCAGGAGCTCGGTATGGGTGTCTTCACAAGTGGTTGACGAGACTTCTCCAGTTTCTGGTGTGTATGGGCTAATCGTAGAAATTGCATTTATTTCCTTTAAAGACAAAACAAAGCAAAACTTTCAGGGATGAGTCAAGTGCATGCCATTTACTGGTTGCCAGGGCTTGGAGGAAAAAAGAGGCAGAGGCGAGAAGGACCTTCAATCATTTCCTCCTTCTGTTTCTATAAACATTTTGAAGGAGTTTAATTGGTGTTGGTGGAAAACTTCCTGTGGGCACATAAATTTGGCTTATGATGAATTAAGAATGAAATGGTGTTTTGTTTTGTTTTTTTACTATGAGAGTTGCTGGATCTTTAACGTGTTAGTATATGCTGTGGCACTCCCAAAGGTTGGGTATACACCTCAAACTGTTTAGAACAGAAAACGCCCCTTTAAAACAAACAGTTTCACTGGGTAAAATTTACAAGTCATGAAATTTACTTTTTAAAGGGTATAACTAAATGATTTTAAGTGGATTTGTAGGGTTGTGACGTCATTATCTAAGTAAAGGTTCAGAGCACTTCAGTCTCAAACAGATCTTACTCTCAGGCTCCAGAGATGGCTCCATGGTGAGGAACACTCACTGCGATCGTAAGGACTGGGGTTCGGATCCTAGCACCCATGCAAACCCAGTTGTATGGGGGCTAGGGGCGCAGAGACAGGAGGATGGCTTGCTTCTAGCTTAGCTCAGAAAACATGAACCATAGGCTCAGGGAGAGACTCTGCCTCAAAGCAATAGGCAGAGAAAAATGAACCAAAACACCCCAATACCCTCCTCTGGCCTCTATGCTTGCACACAGGTGCAGGTACACATACACATACTCACGCAAATAAATAAATAGTTTAAAAACATAAAAAAGCTCTTATCTCTCTTTATCATCACAAGTTACTCCCATGTCCGGCCTCAAAACCCCACAACTTTCCCCGTCTTCATAGATTTCTCTTTTTGGATATTTTACATAAGTGAACTCGCCATATTTCCTCCTTCAGTGAGCATACTATTTTATTTTTGAGGTTCATCATAAGGTTAGTGACATATATCAGTGCTGTGCTCTCTTGATTGCCAAGTAGCATTCCACATTGATGGGCCCCATCTGCTTCTCCTTTTGCCAGTTCCTGGGCGTTTGCATGGCACCCCCATGGCTCCAGTGACAAATCCTCCCATGAATAAGCCTTTGCATGGAACTCAGTCTTACCTGCTTTTAAAGATGAAAAGAAAAGTATGGGGGGGGGGTTGGAATTACAGACACCATATACCCAGTTTTCTGATTACTTTCTCTTTTTTATTTATTTTTATTTATTTTTATTAGTGTGTATGTGTGCACAGGATGCTTGTGCTTGGGCATGTGTGCACAGCGTGCATGTGGAGACTGGAGAAGAACTTGATGGAGTTGGTTCTCTCTACTCACCTTTCTGTGAGTTCTGGGAATCACACTCAGGTCATCAGGCTTGCAAGGCAAGCAGTTTACCTGCTGAGCCATACATAGCACTGGCCCCTTTCCCTTCTTCTTTTTTTTATTGTATTCATTTCTACTGTGTGTGTGTGTGTGTGTGTGCACGCGCATATTGTGTCACACACACACACACACACACACACACACACACTTCATGGAAAGCATGTGGAGCTCGGAGGACAGCGGGCAGAGATGGTCGTCTCCTGCCTGGCTCACCTGGGTTCTGGAGACCACGCTCATGTCACCAGGCTTGCAGGGCAAGCAAGGGCTGAGCCACTGTGCTGGCACTTTATTCACTTTATTTTTAATTGTTAGTCTCTTACCTTTTTTCACTTTCTTAATTGTGTCTTTTCAAGCATAAGGTTGTTTATTATTATTGTCATTACCATCATCATCATCATCATCATCGTGTGTGTGTGTGTGTGTGTGTGTGTGTGTACATGCACACACAGTGGGAGCAGGGGTGTGTGCCAGGGTGTGCATGTGGAGGTCAGATGACAATACTGGGACCACAAGTATGTGTGCACACACATTCCCATGGCGGGCACAAGCTTTAAATTTTGACAAATCCAACCAATCTTTAAACAACAACAAAAACCTTGCATGCTTCTGTTGTATCTATAAAAGTCACCAAGACTTGTTTTCGTGCTCTCCAGTGATCGTACAGTTTTAGTCCTTACAGTTGGGAGCGTGACGCACCCGGAACTAAGATTTGGAGGGGTTGCACTTTAAATATGCGTGGGTGGATGGCCAGCTCTGGCTGTTGTTGAGAAGACCACCCTTTCCCTATAGAGTTGCTTGGGAACCTTTGTGGAAAATCAATTAGGCATACATTTACGAGGCTTTAATGTGTTGATGTTGTTGTGAATCTCCAACAGGGAGGCTAGAAAACGTTTCCCAAAGTGTTTTTCAACCAGGAACCCTCTCCCACTGAGAGGCTCAAACTTCTCCAACACTGTTTGGATCTGTCACTTGGATCTGTAACTCTGAGAAGTTAAGAGACTGAGTGCTGTGTTTGAAACCACAGAAATAAAGACAATTTCTATTAATTTGTTTGCTTCAACGACGTCTCAAAAGGGAGCTCAGTAACTCCAGTGTTTCCCTGGCATGCCCAGGGGTTCCATCCTCGGCACTTCATAGAGCAAGATGTGGCAGCACAGGCCTGCAACCCCACTACTTGGGAGACTGAGGCCTGAGGATTGCTACGAGTCCAAGGGCAGTGTAGCAATGCAGCAACATGTGTGGGCCCATTCCCACGAGGAAAATTCATCTTCAGCATCACAAACCTAGAAAAGACCAAAATCGGTCTGTCCGGCCTCCAAGTACAGACCCTGGGGCAGTCACTCCCTAACCAGGGACAGCTCGTTCCTATGAGCAGCTGAGAGTTTAGAGATCCAAGAATAGGACAGGCGGGTAAGTGTTTTGCCCATGCCTCCTTCTGTTAGGGAGCTATAAGTCTTTTTAAAAACATAATACTGTTTATGGAACGGCACTGTCTCATAGATAAAAAATAATCGCATACAAACATTTTTCAAATAAGTAACTTTTTCGGTGGTTTTCCTTTTGTTTAGTATTTTCTTATGCCAAACAAAAACGTGTAAGAGTGAACAGATTTTTCTCTGTGTAGACAGAATTCCAAATAGAACACAAGCTCTCCGTCTGCAGCCTCATCATAACCCTTTTCTATGTCTCTTCTCGCTACACTTTTAAATAAGTGTTCATCTTAGTTTAGACCTCATATCCTTTTCCTAATTGGATTTTAGGAGCTGGCCTGTCATGCAATTTGCTCTTTCATTGGTTTTCTGAAATCGTGCTTGGCGTGTGCTGGGTGTCAGAGGAACCCCGGAGCAGCGTGGAAACATCCAGCCGCTCCCTTGGGATGAGCTGCGGGCACAGTGGCCTTCGCTGGCCTACGTGAGTGCCCTCGTGCTTTTCTCCTGTCCTATGTGCTGCAGGTGGCCTGCCGAGCACGCTCCTGGAACGCGAGGTGCTAAACGATTGGCGTTAAACAGTGACAAACCTCCGCCTTCCCTGACCTTGACCTCCCCGGGTGCGGGGTTGGAGATGACGTCACGGCCACCCTGGACCCGCGGCTTCGAGATCCCACCGCTTCATACAAACGCCAGTGCCCTTATGTTGCCTCTGCCGACTGAGGACGGAGCCTCCGATTCTGCTGAAGGGGTCGACAAAGTACCCCAGCCCCTAGCTGCGTGGCCGGGGTTACCGGAGCACGGCCGGGTGCAAACTGCAAGCTGCTCCCCTGGAATCAGAACCAAGGGGCAGGCATTTGCATATCTTCTCCAGGAGTGTCAAAGTCTGGAAGATTTTCCGCCCCAAAGAGCTGCCCTAAAATGAACCTAGAAAGCTATTTTCCAGGGACTAACCTGGGCCTGCGTTCCTCTGCAGGAGCCAGGAAAACAAAACCAAAAAAAAAAAAAAAAACCCAACCAACCAAAAAAACCGGAAAGACTCCACTCCAGAGGGCATTACTTTACAACATCCATGGTTAGGACTCTAATGAGAATAGAGAACTGGGGAATTAATATGTCTGAAATCTTATATAAAATCGGTATTGTCCAATGAAAGGGGTGATTATCGTACAGTGTAGGGTCAACAACCAAGCCTTAGCTTGAGAAAGCCTCCGTTTAAATAACTCCCACTGTGCAGATACAACTAGGCTGTGGAGACTTCTAAGGAACTGTGAGCTGTCAGCCAGCCTCTCCTAGAGCTACGAATTGCATGTTCATGGTGAATGTGTGCGGCCCTGAAAAACCACGGATGGCCTCCTCGGCAGAAAGTGATTAGCAAACATGTAACTTTCAGTGAATTGGTAATAGTTGGTAATAAACTGGTAATCGTTGGCTTAAGTGTTTTCTACCTTCATGTTTCCATTTCTTCTGCTTACCTTGCAAAGAGAAAAAAAGCCCTTTGAACCGGAACACATCCTGACCCCAGTCCCAGATAAGTCGTGGGATTTGCCAGAGGGAAAGCAAATCTTTTAGAGTCTGGTTTCTATAGAATTGAAGCAAGAAAAGTCAGGGACCTGGAGGTGAAATTTGGGCTTCGGCGTGTTGTTTGGAAAGGCCAGCGGAGTTTCTATGTGCTCATGTTTACATACTCAACAACCACAGTCTGTTTGAAGCAGCCCTAGCCTCCCTGTTGGACTGCTCTGGGGAAACATCACACTCTCTCTACCCAAGGAACTTAAGCTTATTCCAAGGGTAACTGAACCTGAACTCCCAAAGTGTTTGTTGTGCCTAGAAAATTAAAAAGAACTCTCTTGTTCAAGGTGCTGTGGTGGATTAAAGATGTCTGCAGTCTTAGCTAGCGTCTCCACCCCTCAGAGGCTGGCCTAGTCCCTCTCTCTTACCGCGTGCGGGGCTGGTCCCGGGACTGTTCCGTGAACAGAAGGCTACAGAAGTGATGTTGCAGCTTGTACCGCTTTGCAATATCTCTGTCTCTTTTGGGATGCTTATTCTGCCCCACAGAGAGGCGAGGTTCCCCGTGGAGAGGGACAAGGCTCAGCCCCGCCGGATGCCTCCAGCTCCAGCCACCTTTTCAAAGCCACCAGATGACACCACTAGAAGATCTAACTGAGCCACCAATCCACGGAAGCCGGACTGCAGATGTCATCTGAAGCCACTCCATTTGGGTGATCTGTTACATAATAGTTGTAAATGGCTGAAACAGACAGCAAGTCCTTGGCTGTCACCTACAACTCTTGTTTACCAGGAAAGGCTTTGCTCTGTGGAGAAGACAGGTTCTTTTCCGGCTCTCCAGAGGGAGCTTTGCCCACTGCCAGTTGCAGAAGGTTTTACAAGTGAGGGACAGGTCAGAGGCATGCAGACCTTCAGGGCCGGGGCTCTGGCAGGCTGGAGGAACCAAACCATCTTACACAGCATCTGTGTAAGAAACCAGGGGTCCCGAGGCCGACAGCAGCACTGAGGCTGTGAGTGTTAAAGGAAGATGGGAAAAAGAATGATAAAAATAAATGCGTAATTATTCAAATAAAAATGTTTATTCATAGCCACGTAAAATGAGCTACCCTACTCCACTTTTGGAAACACTGTCTAGAAATAACACCCTTTTCATACCTCATGGCTCCCTCTGAAGGAGTCCTTCATGAGAAAGTAAATAGGAATTTTCTCTCTCTTTTTTTTTTAAATGGATATTTTTTTTCTTACTCGGTGAAACACAGATCTTCCTTCATTGCGACATGTGGCAGTCACACTTAGACCCCTTGGCAGTTCAGCCGACTAATACACACACGGAGAAAGACACCCGGCATGCCCCCTCCAGCATCCACAGGCACACACACTTGCCGGCATGCAGCCCCAGATAGGATGTTTTCCAAGTCAGGCAACATGAAGAATAATTTTCAACTTTTATGCTTACAGAGTTCCTAAGGATAGAGAGGTGTCTGTTTGCTACCAATCTCATTTTTGTGAGAATTTTGAGAATTCTCTAGCCTCTTTAATTTGTATAAGTATTCTGGGGTTTATTAAAATTCAATGTTCATCATCAGCCTTTAAGAAAATAAGATTGAAAGTGATACTGGAAAAATAAGGCTTGCCTTGGCTTCAAAAACTTCCAGTTTTGTCCCCCCAAAACTGCGGTTCTATTTTCATGTGCATGTAACGTAGACTGAGGTCAAGTTCTCTGAAGCCCCAGGCCTGGCTCTCATTAAGCCAAGGCCACTTTCAGCCCCAGAACAGAACTGTTGCCACGAGCTCGTCCATATTTAGAGTTCCGTGGTAGAGGCTATGATCATGTACTGCATAGTTCAGAAAGGTTACTGGAAAGGATTTGGGGTGCTCACCGTAAAGAAATAAGTGTTTAAGTAGACAGACATACTTACCGTGATTTGAACATTATTCAATGTGTGTATGTACTAAACCACAACATGCTACTCCAGATATATGTACAACTTTATGTGTTAAATAAAGAGAAAAAATTAGAAGACTTAAAAAAGATTTTATTTTAATTTTAATTATGTATATGTGTGTTTCTTTGTGTGGGTATGTGCACACGGTGCCCTCAGAGGGTAGAGTATGTGACTGCTGGGAACCAAACTCTGCTCTTCTGGAAGAGTATTCTTAATACTCATGTGATGCAGAAGGGAATCGGCTGGCTATGTACGCAAATGCAATAGACTGAGTTCAATTTCCATAAATAAAAAACAATTTGTTGTTGAGACCACTTAGGTAGTGATTACAAGAATATTATCTCAGCCAGGCGGTGGTGGCACATGCCTTTGATATATATCTTTGACAGCTATATCTTAAAAGCCTTCTAGGAGGCTGGAGATATGGCTCACTGGTTAAGAGCACTGGCTGCTCTTTCACAAGCCTGGAGTTCAATTTCCAGCACCTACATGGTGGCTCACAATCATCTGTACTTACAGTTCCAGGGGATCTGTTGCCCTCTTCTGGCACAAGGCATACAGTGGTGCCTAGACAGATGTGCAGGCAAAAGAACCATACAAATAAAAGCTTTAAAAAAAGAATAAAATAGCGGGCAGTGGTGGCGCACGCCTTTAATCCCAGCACTCAAGAGGCAGAACCAGGCGGATGGATCTCTGTGAGTTTGAGGCCAGCGTGGTCTACAGAGCAAGATCCAGGACAGGCTCCAAAACTACACAGAAAAACCCTGTCTTGAAAAACAAAAACAAACAAACTAATAATAATAATAATAATTAAAAGATTTTCAACAGTTAGTAACTTTATGCGGTGATGGATGCCCAGAGAAAGTTCATTGATTAGTGGTTCAAAATCACATTGCGTCCATTGGTCCTTTGGTTTGAATGCCACTTCCTGATTTCTCAAATAGTCCCATTTCTGTGGTGCATAGGAATGCTCATTGTGCCCTACGGTGGGCAGCAGCCTGGGCACTGAGCTCGAGCTTTCTGGAAAGCCAGCCTTCTTCTGGATACAGCTGGACTTAGACCAAGCCTACCCACTAGGGCCTGGCCGCTTGGAGCACCAGTTCTGTGGTATCTCATGGCAGACTATGCCATACGTAAAGTGCCCCCCTCCCTGAGTGAGAGCAAAGCTGGGTTAGGACCCCACTGTGTCTCCTTCTGCACCTTCTTCCCTCACACATTTCAAGGGGAGGCAGCCTCTGGGGTGGGGGCTGCACAGAGCCAGTGGGAACCCTGTACAGGGAGTTCTGCCTGTGTGTGACCCCAGGCCGGTCAGTCACTTAGTATCTTTGGTTGTGATGGAGATTAGATGATCTCTAAAATAATGGAGAAAACAACAGATGTGTCATGGAGTCACGAAAGGGACCTCGCTTTCCCTTCTATTTGAGAAAGAATGCGCCATATTCGATGGCCCTGGGCTCTATCAGCCTTCCTGCCTGCCTGCCCTTTAATCGGGCAGTGAGAAGATGGCAGGAAAGAGCCATGGATGAGCAAAGTCACGTGTCAGGGCAGGGTAAGGGTTATCAGATCAGGGCTGAAGAGAGTGCGGAGGCCTCCTGTGTGATGGGGTGAGTAACCATAGCGGGGAAGGAAGTGAGTGTAGTTTAGAGAATCTGGAAGTAAAGGTCTGGGGTGAGCTGCAGGCAGTCACTGGGGACAATCCTACACGTGCCTACGGACCCTCAGAGGTCCTTTCTCCCACCCGAAGCCTCCCAGGCTAGAGTCATCTCAGGCCAGCTCATCCACCTAGTGACTCTGTCTAAAACAAAACAAAGTGACAGCTGAAAAGAACAGTAGGGTCAGAGAGACGGCTCAGGAGTTCAGGGCACTTGCTCTTGCAGAAGGCCTGGGTTCAATTCCTAGAACCCACATGGCAGCTCACAACAGTCTCTAATTACAGTCCCAGGGTGTCGTCTTCTGACTCTGTGGGCACCAGCCATGTACCACACGGGTGCACAGACATACATGCAGGCAAAATATTTATACATGGAAAATGAAAACAAACGTAAAAATATTTTTAAAACTAAAAACAAAACAAACCAAAAGCAGTCTTGGGAGAGATGGCTGGCTGTGCAGTTAAGAGAGTTTGCTGTTCTTCCAGAGGACAGGAGTTCGGTTCAGAACCCACATCACATGACTCACAATCACCTGTAACTCCATCTCCAGGGGAGCCAAACCCCTCTGGCCTCCACTCCTGTGCACATACAAACATGCACCTAAATAAACAATAAAATAAATATTTCTTTTTAAAAAATAGTAAAATTAGGTAAATGAAAAATAGAGAAATCTGCTGGGCGGTGGTGGCACATGCCCTTAATCCCAGCACCTGGGAGGAGGAGGCAGGTGGATCTCTGTGAGTTCAAGGCTAGCCTGGTCTACAGAGTGAGTTCCAGGACAGAGAATCCCTGTCTCAAAACAAAACAAAACAAAACGACATCAAAAAGAGAACTCTAAATTTCCCCCTCTTTAAACTATTTAAACTCCCTACATTCTCTTCCACAGCTGGCTGACTCAGAGATGAACCTTGGCTACATTGATTTTTTTTTTTTGTCCGCATGTTTAGAAATGAGATTTAAAGATGGCTAGTGACTCCATATACAGAGGAGGGACAAAGCAGACTGCCAGGTGAAGAGTTAAACAACCGGCAAACAATCAGAAGCGAGGGTCTTCACTTTGCCCACCGGCTTCCGCACTGGGGACCAGCTCTCTTCGGGGTTAAGGTGTGCTTGCCCAGGGCAGCGCCACGCACGACTGTGTTCCTGTATCCTAACAATAAATCCCCGGGTAAACACTGTACGGCACCGTATAAAAATGGGCAGGAACAGTCTTGTCCAGCGCCGGATTGAAGCAAGATCAGTAAAGATAAGGCATGGCTTCGTGTGGAAAGGAGAGGAAAGGGTAAGCCTGCCAGATTGCTCCTGTGGGTCTTTAACAAGCTCCCCTCCCTCCCAGAAGCCCCTCCCCGCCTCACTTCCTCAGGAGGCCTTCCCTTCCCGCCCTCTAATCCATAAAGAACTAGGTCAAGGGTTCCCAGAGCAGTCAATTTCCCCAAATGGCGATTCTTCAATTAGCTGTTAACCAATTCCAACCAGCTGTTGACCATATCAGAAAGAGTAGCATCACCCTTTACTTGAAGTTCAACCATTCTGTTGGCTAAGATTTTTTTTTCCTAGTCCATTCTCTTACTCTTAAGCAACGACCATCTTCTCCAATGGATTACAGCAAAACATAACCCCATAGTTTGACCTCTGAATGTTTCTAAGCATGTCTGTATGCCTGAGACACCACCTCCATTTCCCACTCGGCTTTGGGCAGGAGAGATGCTTTAAGACTTTGGTCCACAAGGAAAGCCAGGGACATGCCCAGCTGAGTCTTCTAATCCCACAGGTCACACAGCACAGAAGCTCTAAGTGGCTAAACTGAGCGGGTTCCTCCAGTGCATTCTTTCTCCTGGGTATCTGGGAGTGAATTTCCTCCACCCCCACCCCCACCTCTATGTGTCCCCTTTGGAAGGGCAAGAGCAAGAACTGAAATGCAGCAGCTGCCACTGCCCTCTGCAGTCTGGGTGCTCTGGACACACTATTGGTGTCTCCAACACAGGCCTCCTCCCCTGGAAATCCAGTGCAGTCAGGACACAGGGTGCAGGGGCCTGGCGTCAGCGTGAGGATCGCAGGTGATAGGCATGACCTCAGTACCCAGCATCTCACACACACATTCTTGCTCAAAACAAATGACAAGTTAGCCTTTCTTTTTATCCAGCTGGAAAAATCCAGTAGGGATGGACGCTCCAGCCTTCTGCTCTCGTCTCTGCTCATACAACTTTGCAAATGCAGCCCTAAACCAAAATTTGGCCTTCTATAGAGTTACAGAGTTACAGACAGGCTTCCACTGGATAACACTTCCTGTTCCAGAGAGCCATTTCTTTGTTTCTTCGTTTGCTTGTTTGCTTTTGCTTTTGTTTTTCAAGACTGGGTTTCTCCACGTAGCCCTGGCTGTCCTGGATCTCGGTCTGTAGCCCAGGCTGGCCTCAACTCACAGAGATCTGCCTGCCTCTGCCTCTGAGTGCTGGCTTTGAAGGCCACCGCCGCCGAGCTCAGAGAGCCATCTCTGACGTGGCAGTGCCACAAGTCTCATTTTATAAGCTTTTAAATCTCGTGCTAAGATCCAATATGATGCTGGTTTGTTTACACATTTATTCTACTGCAGACTGAACTCAGGGCTTTGAGGGCATTCGGCAAGCACTCTACCACTGAGCTACATCCCTAGCACCATCCACTGTTCTAAGAAAATCCACTGGAGACTAGAGAAATGGCCAGCAGCCGAGAGCACTTGTTGCTCTCTCAGGGGACTGGTGTTGCAATCCCAGCATCCACACAGTGGCTCACAACCTTCTGAAACTCCGGTTCCAGGGGATCCGAGGCTTTTTTCTGACCCCCAAGGGCATCAGGCATGCGTGTGGTACACACACATAGGCAGGCAAAACACTCCTACACATAAAATCAGTCTTGAAGAAATTAAAAGAAAAGATGTATCTAAACCCAGTGGTACACACCTGTAATCCCAGGACTCAGGAAGCTATGAATTTGAGGCAGCCTGGGCTGTAGAGTAAGATCCTATCTCAAAAACAAAACAAAAAAAGAAAGGAAGGAAGGAAGGAAGGAAGGAAGGAAGGAAGGAAGGAAGGAAGGAAGGAAGGAAGGGGAAGAAAGAAGGCGAGGATGGGGATGGCATGGCTCATCAGTAAAGCCATTATATTGCAAACATGAGGGTCTAAATGTGATCACCTGCATGTAAAAATGCTAGGCGTGGTGACATGACCTTATAATTCCAGAATTGTGGAGGTGGAGACAGAACTCCTTGGACTCACCCGCCAGCCAGACGACCCTCATTGGTGAGTTCCAGGCCAAGGTTAATGAGACACCCCCACCTCAAAGGAGATGGGTGATGTCATGAAGACGAACCTCAGAGTTGCTTTCTGGACTCCATAGAGACACATACACACACCTACAGGTACGTGTGCTGCACACACGTGAAAACACACACATGTGCACACACATGCAGAAAGAAAGCAAGGGAGCCAGAAAGGAAGAAAAGAAGATAACAAGTATCTCCCAGCACTTTCGCACTTGGGAAGCAAGAATCAGAAGTTTGAGGCTGGCCATGGTCACAAGGAGTGCAAGGCCAGCCTGTGTGACACGAGACCTCCTCTCAAAAATAATCAGAGAGACGGAAGTGGTGATTAATACTAACCAACTTTTCCTCAGAAGTCTAATGTTCCTTCCATCCTAGATGCTCATAGAATTACCTTGGACTAGTGGAAGTCAAATTCTACACTGATTAAATCGACCTCTGCTGAGCTAGGGAGGGGAATTCAGTTTTGTTCCTTTAAACTTCAGACCTAAAAAAAAAAAATTTAGTCTGTGGGTATACAAAGACAAAACAAGGCATGCATAATATTACTGCAAAATGCTGTTTGTGAATCCAATTAAAAGGAACTTTTGTTGAGACAAAATCTGGAATCCTGTGAAAAATTCTTAGAGTCTTGCTCTCCCTCCTCCACCCCTTCATTCTTATTTTCTAATAAATCTTACTCAGACTGGAGATCTACTGGGAAATTTCACTTTTAGTTTTGGGAAAATGTCAGTTACCCCCGTGATGGGAATATCAGAATATTTAAGCAAAGAAAAAATAATCTCTCCTCTCTCGTACATGTTAAAAATATCTGCAGGGTAATTTTTCCTTTAAATTCTGTAAAAGAGAAAAATTCACCTTCGGACTGAAGTTAATGGGGGTGTGTTTTCTTAACAGGGAAGCCTTTTTAGGAAATTAAAAGGAAGGAGATTGGAAATTGAGGCTGCCATCAGTCAGCACAAGACAGTGAGCCAGGCCTGTCTGACCACCCCTCCCCCCCCCCCCCCCCCCATACACGGTCCCACTGGGCAAGCTCTCAGGGCCATCGGGAAAGTGGCTCTGACCACGAACAAACATGCCTTTCCCCGTTTAGGTTGTAGAGGCAGAAAGAGCAGAGTGTGTCCCTAAGACTCCCTGGCCTCTTGAGGCTGCTTTCTCTACAGGAGGCGTCTTCTGAAGTCAGCTGAGAGATTCAGACCGAAAGCCCTCCCCAGTCAGTTCTCAGCCTACACAGCGGGAGTGCCAACAATTGTGTTTCTCAGCTTTTTCCCCATGGCTCCATCTCCCTTGTCAGGGGCTGTGTCTGTTAGCTCCCAGACACCTCTACTACAGTCAGGGAGAAGTTAGTCCTTTGTCCACCTCTGCCTCAAGTCCTTGTTGTTCATTCCCCTTTCTTCAGTGGCTCCCTGCCACCTTGGTTCTTCCTGTAGCCAAGGGGAGGAACAGAAGAAAGATGTAGAGGCAGAGGATTTTAGGGTCCTGTATATCCTCATCATTACCAGAGCAAGTGCAGGGGAAAATTCTGACCCCCCCCCAACTTGATTTTAAACGTGTAGATAAAAGCCAAACAGTGCTGTGCCTAAGAATGGAAGTTTAGAGCTGGAATTTACACCAAGGCCAGCTTGGTCTCCACAGTGAGACCCTGGTGCCTGCAGAGGTCAGAAGAGGGTATTGGATCTCTTGGATCTGGAATGATAGGTGGTTGTGAGCCTTCTGAGCTGCCCATGCTCTTAGCTGTGGGGCCATCTTTCCTCTCCCCTCCTCCAATTAAAAAAAAAATTCATTTATTTTCATGTATGTGTTTTGCCCCCATGAATGTATGTGTATCACATGTGTGCCTGGTGCCCTAAGTTAGAAGGCAATAGATTGCCTGGAACTGGAGTTGTAGACAGTCATGAACTGCCAAATGGGTATTGAACCCAAGTCTTCTGAAAGAGCAGCAAGTTCTCTTAATCACCGAGCCATCTCTGCCTCCTCCCCTCCCCAAATTTTTAAAAGATGGTTTATGTCTGAATTCAGACTGTATGTTTTTACACACCATCTTAACCAAAAGGTCAAGAAGCGATCAGAACATATTTTTTTAAGTATTGTCTCAATTTCAAATAGCAGTGGGAGGCTCCATGAACAACTGATGTTTAGTCAGTTCAGGAAGGTGGGTCACTACTTCCTATTTTTCTGAAATTTATGATATTGTATAATCCATATCATAATTTATGGAATAATGTTGCTAGGGCAAGCAGGGTCTCATGTCATTACTTAAAGACGTTGTTTGCCGGGTGGTGGTGCACACCTTTGATCCCAGCACTTGGGAGGCAGAGGCAGGTGGATCTTAGTGAGTTCAAGGCCAAGTTTGTCTACAAAGTGAGGTCCTGGACAGTCAGGACTGTTACACAGAGAAACCCTGTCTCAAAAAGACAAAAAAGAAAAGAAAAGAAAAAAGAAAGAGACATTGTTTACTGCTTAATTGTGTAAAACAAATGGACTCTTGTCTTTGTTTTGCATTTGTGAATGAGGATCTCCCTGTGTTCTCAAGGTGGTTTTGGACTCACCACATAACCCAAGCTGGCCTCAGAGATCAGATGTTCCTTCCACAGCACCCCGGTTGCTCGGATTACAGGTGTGGACTGCCACCTCTGTCTCTGCATCAATCATTTCACTACATCAAAGTCGTTGTCTTTCAATGTCTTTTTATAATATCCCACTTTACAGTATCTTACTGTATTGAAAGAGGCTTAGATGGCAACAGCCAAGGAACATTTTTAACACACAGGGAAAAATAAATAAATAAATAAATAAATAAATAAATAACCAGCTGCCCAGCCTGGAGACAGAGGAAAAAGTCTTGAGGGAGGGAGAGGAATGATGGAGAAGAAACTGTAGTGGCATGCATGTGAGTGTGAATGCCATGATGAAACCCAATACTTTGTACTTAACCTAATTTTTAAAAAGGAAGAAGAAAATAACTTTTCAGCTATTTTTTAGGTTGTTACTATTGTATGTGTGCTTGATGCATCTGAGTAGAGTTATGAGGAGTCAGAAGGCAGCCTTGTAGAGCGTATTCTCTCCTTTACCCACTGAGTCATGGGACCAGTCCACTGGATTCCAGTGTCTTTCCAATCCAGTCTAGTCACTGGACAAAAGTGAGAAACCCGATTAACTTACAGGCATTTCCCCCGAGGTTCTATGCCGTGTCACTCTAGATGAGATGTGTGGGGAGCCCTGCTCCTGTGCAGTGGTAGTCAAGATGGACAGTGATGGGAAGCTGGGGGTCTTGTCCCCGATCTGCCATTTGGTGCTACGAGAATCCACGAATCTGGGCAGGCTTCATGCCCTCTGTGAACTTCAATGTCCTCAGCTATAAAATGGGATAATGTTAATACCTGACTTCTAAAGGTAGAGGATTGAGTATTGATGTCCACAATTTGCTTGGATTTTTTTTTTTTTTAGACAGGGTGGGTTTGTGTAGCTTTGTTCCTTTCCTGAAACTCCCTCAGTGGTCGCCCCGGCCCGCCCCCCCTGAGTGCTGGGATTAAAGGCATGTCCCCCCAACGCCCAGGGGTTTTTTTTTTTTTTTTAGTCAGAAAATGTCAGACATCAACTCTTTGGGACTCTCGGCCTGTGAGTCCTGCACTCTGTAGTACAAGTGCATGAAATGTGGAGTTTCATAAATACAGTTACAAGTTTATGTGTTCCATCTTTTCTTTTTGGTCAAAGATAAAAGTTGGGACTAGATGGGCTATCACACATAATCTTTCCTGCTCCTGTGGTGGGTGACGAATTTGGGATTACTGGTCAGGAGAAACCCAATGTTCTTTGAAGTAATACCTGAAAACAAGGATTATGTTTTTGGATTTTCAGAACAAACAACAAAGCAAAAGTCTTGGTCACATCCACAGAACGAGTTCTTTAAGGCTTCTAAGCAGTTTTTGACCTTTACTTGATGAAACATGGATTTGATTGGTGGATTTTTTTTTTTAAACAACCTTGTCCCCTGCTTGAAAGCTAATCCTATTTATGGTGAGCACTGTTTTTTCAATTAGGTTTATTTTTATTTTCCCATAGGCCATGTTAGTTGAGAACGTCCAAAAGTTTATTTTTCTTCCCTTTATGTCTTATGATGGTTTTAAAATAAAACACACAGCACTCATCTCTGAGATTTCTTTTGAAATACTGGTAGTCAGAAATGTTTGTCTGCTTTTTTTTTCTTCTTTTCTTTTCACACTACAATATGGTATCGCTAAAATGCTTTCCAGAGTGCCATCATAGTCGTTTCCATAGCGAACTTAGAACAGGATCACTTTTGCTTAGCTTACTTTCTGAAACGTGTGTGTAAGCTGGGGCTTAGCAGGTCGCACTTAAAAATGATGACATGTTAAGGACTGGCTTTTCCTAAAAAAATTTACGCTGAAAGTTCGAAAATAGCTTTTCAGATCCCAAGGTTAACATTAGTAGTATGTTCTCTATGGGAGATCCCTGGTTTGGGGGAATGAGATGGGAGATGAATTCATGAACAAAAGCCCACATCACCTTTTAATAGTTCTGTAATGGAAAAACAGACCCCGGTGAAAACGACCTCGGCCCTCTGGAAGCTGAGCGCCTCCCTTCTCAGCCTGCTGCCGGCGGGCGGGCGGGCGGGGACCGGGTGTCCTCATCCTAGGGAGACCCGGCTGCGCGGGACTGGGGATCCCTGGGGTTGGGAGGGCTCGTGCAGCTGCAGAGGGGCTCTTTGACCCCGGGGAAGGCGGCAGCGGGAGGAACCTGGGCTTGTTCCCTGGCGCTCCGAGAGCACTAGGATCCCCGGCGCCTAGCCGCGCCACTGTGCCTCGCCTGCTCATCCTCCGCCCGCCGGCCGCGGCGGCCAGGGTTCCAGTGGAGAACCCGCCCGGGCTGCGCCCTGCTCCTCCCTCCAGCCCCCCTTCCTCCCCGCTCCTATTAGGTCTTCGCTCCCCTCCCACGCTTAGCCCCTTCTCCCTGCTCTCCGCCTCTCTCCTGCTGACCTCCCTCCCTCCTCCCCTGAACCCCTTCCCCGCTCTGGTTGCTCCTTCATCTTTTGCTCCTCTTCCCCTCTCCCGGTAGCCTTCTCTCGTTTGCTTCACCCCTGTTCTTCTTTATTTGCTTCATTCACCGCCGGGCCCCTCCCTGCTCCCTCCTCTCTCCTGCAGCCCTCCACCCTTTCCAGTCCCCTCTCCCGCTTCGTGCCCCTCTCCTGTTTCCCTCCGGCTTCCTCCCCTCCAGCTCTAGGTTTGTGGCTCTCCCACGCTGTTGCTATGGAGTCGCCCAAGGCTGCTGGCGGCCTGGCGCTAGCTGCCCTGAGGCCCGGGGAACAGAGCAGTGACTCTAGCCAAGACTACCGCAGCGCCGCACCCCTTTGGGGTCCTGGAACAAAGCGTGCCCCGCCCCGCCCGCTCTGCGAGGCTTCCCAGGGACCTTCAGGCGCCCCAGGCCCCGAGGTTTAGGACCACCTATAATCTGATCGTCCCCAGCCTCTGTGGGCAGGACCCTGGAGCCAAGGTGACAGCTGCGCTCTCTCCTGCAACCTACCTTCCTGGTCCCCTGAAGATCACTTTCACACGCCTGGGCTCCGAGGTGTCACTGGGGCCGGCAGCCGGCCAGATGGCCCTATTTAGTACGACTGACCCCTTTTGTTGGGGACCCTAGGAGCATCCAGGCCAATTTACATAGGAAAATGGGGTTTGTGTCCCCAATTCAGTGCAGTGCCCGGACAGCTGGTGGCCTTGTCTTTGTGTAAGGACCCCACAGCGTGTTGGTTAAAGTGGCTTTATGTGTGCAGATGTGTGAGTGTGAATCCCAGGTCTTGCTCCAAGCTCCTGTAGGAAATATATGAGTCTGGGTACTGATAAGATCTTATTACCTCTGATGCTCTTATAGACCCTAGAGCTTATTGTTTAGGTTTGAGAAAGATTCTTGAAATCTTTGCTATTTGCACCCAGGTCCTTGCCTGGGAAAGTTGTAAGGCTGAGTGTAAGAGGACTTAAGGAAACTACTTGGGCTTTTAAAAAATGTTCTTGATGGAAGATCTAATCTAATTGCTTGTCTTGGTGGACTCTGACTCAGCTGGTTTCTGTTCATGGATATGTCCTGGAACAGGCTGAAAGCTATCACTTGTTTGGTTTGGAATCAGTAACTTAAACATGTGTACTTAAGGGTGGAATGGGAGGACAGAGAGGAACTTCTTATTTTACCAGCAAGAAACTTGAGCCACAAGAGGTAAAACAATTTCCCCAAGATTACACAGCTCTGCTGGATATAAACCCAGTGGTCTGAATCCATGAAAGACTAGGAAGGCACCTGAGCTGCATGGGCACTCCTGTAATCCCAGCCCCAGGAAGCTAAGGCTTGATGGCCACGAGTTCAAGACCAACCTGAGCTACACTGACTTTGTCTCAAACACAAACAAAACCTCACACTCAAGACAAAAAGATGAAGAGAAGGAAAACTTATAAAAGGTTTAGGAACCCTTGAAGTACCTCCATCAGTTGTCTCCAGTTTTCTACCAGGACACTGGAGCCACCAACAGGTAGCTTTTTTTTTTTTTTGGTTTGGTTTTTTGAGACAGGGTTTCTCTGTGTAGCTTTGTGCCTTCCCTGGAGCTCACTTGGTAGCCCGGGCTGGCCTCGAACTCACAGAGATCCGCCTGGCTCTGCCTCCCGAGTGCTGGGATTAAAGGCGTGCGCCACCAACGCCCGGCCAGGTAGCTTCTTAGAAGGCGGGATTCTAAGGATTTTCCCCTTCAGCCTTTGGACCTTTGTGGTGGCTTTTGCAATCATTTTGGAACCAGTTCAGCAACTACAATTTCCAAGAGTCTAGTTCCAGGATCCATTTCTATCACAGTGACCATTTTGTGACAAGATAGCTGGGGCCCCCTTTGTGCCCCTTTCAGGTGGAAAGACAGTCACAGTGATTCGCTTGGAAAGAGTTCAACAGCCGTAGTTGCTTTGTAAGAATTTAAAGACATCTTGGGAAGAGGCTAGCCTTACATCAGGAACTGTGGGGAAAGAATTCTATTGGATAACCTTGTAGTAGGTTTCCATTGGCTAAACCCACTGCCTTTAAGCCCTAAATGAATTTATGGTAATTTAGGAGAGAACGCTTCTGGGAAGGCCTTTAGTTTAGTTCACTCTAGCTTTGTACATTAGGAAGACTGTCTGAGGGGCTCGGTATTTAAGAATGGTCGCTGCTCTTGCAGAGGACCAGAGAGATTGCTTTATTTCTGGAGGTGACAAAGAGTGCATTACCTGCAACTCCAGTTCTAGGGGATCTTACGTCCTTATGGCCTCCATGGGTACCCGCATACACAGAGATATATACATAATCTTTCATTTAAAAAAAGATTCTGGGGCTGGAGAGATGGCTCAGAGGTTAAGAGCACCATCTGCTCTTCCAGAGTCATGATTTCAATTCCCAGCAACCATATAGTGGCTCACAACCACCTATAATGAGATCTGGTGCCCTCTTCTGGCATGCAGGCATGCATGTAGGCAGAACATTGTATACAAAATTAATAAATAAATCTTAAAAAAAAGTCTTGGTGATATTTAAAAAAAAGATTCTGTTTTTTTTTAAATTATGTGTATATGTGTATGTCTGTGCACCTGAATACACTGCCTTTGGAGGCCAGGAGAGGTGTTGGCTTCCCCAGAGCTGGGATTCAGTCAGTTGTTAGCTGCAGGATGTGGATACTGGGAACTGAAGCCGGACCATCTGCAAGAGCAGCCGAGCAGTTGGCAAGTGAGCCTTCTCTTCAGCCCCACATACAAAGCTTATATTTTATTTTATTATTGAAGAAGAGAATCTGAGTCCCCACACTACATTTTAAAGAGGGGAATGAGCAAGGACACAGGGCTGGTTGAGCTGAAGATGAGCATTAACTTCTGTTCTGCTTTTCATAACAGAACAAGTTAGAAATTGTTTTCTGCCTCCT
>CABHPQ010193591.1:10000-15220 GCA_902168405.1 Peromyscus aztecus | reverse complement strand
TGAGAGCCTCATCCTCTGTTTCTGTCCCAGTGTGCAGGGTGAGAGCCTCATCCTCTGTTTCTGTCCCAGTGTGCAGGGTGAGAGTCTCATCCAACAGGTTGGCACTAGGAAATGGGACCTTTGAGAGGAGAGTAGGTGTTAATTCATGGTCAGACTCCACCCCAGCGAGTGGATTCGGAGCCTTTACAAGGCAGCCCCAGGGAGCCACTTTGCTTCTTCCACGTGAGGACATGGCTACAAGGTGCCATGCCATCCAAAAGTGGGTCCTCACAGACCCAGAGCCAGGTATGGCGGCACACGCCTGTAATCCCAGCTCTTGGGAGGATGGGGAGTTCGTGGCCATCACCAGCTAGCTGTAAGTTAGAAACCAGCCTGGGCTACCTGAGACTCTGTCTCAAAACGACTGCCCCCAATACCAGCAAACAACAAGAAAAACAGCTCCAGGAACTCATACTGCCTTGAACTTGGACATCTCCGCCTCAAGAATAAATTTCTGTTGTTTTTAAATTACTCAATTTATCGCATTTTCTTTTGCAGCAGCCAGAATGAACTAAGACAGTATGCGACATTTTGTTTAAATATTTAAATGTCATGATCTCTGACAAAAGAATGTGAAGGTCTATCCGAAATCTGAGGGCTATGTGTGGTGGTGCACACCTTTAATCTCAATACTTGGAAGAGACAGAAACAGGGGGATCTCTGGGGTGGTATTGTGTTCCCCAAATATTGTGCACCCTAATAAATTTATCTGGGGTCAGAGAACAGGACAGCCACAATATTAAACATGAGGATAGGCAGTGGTAGCACACGCCTTTAATCCTAGCATTCCAGAGGCAGAAATCCCTCTGGATCTCTGTGAGTTCAAGGCCACATTGGAAACGGCCAGGCATGGTGACACACGCCTTTAATCCCAGAAAGCCAGCCTTTAATCCCAGGGAGTGGTGGTAGAAAGCAGAAAGGTATATAAGGTGTGAGGACCAGAAACTCGAGGCATTTGGCCTGGTTAGGCATTTGGCCTGGTTAGGCATTTGGCCTGGTTAGGCATTTGGCTGGTTAAGCATTTGGCTGGTTAAGATTTGGCTGGTTAGGCCGGGCATTGGTGGCGCATGTCTTTAATCTCAGCACTCAGGAGGCAGAGGCAGGCGGATCTCTGTGAGTTCGAGGCCAGCCTGGGCTACCAAGTGAGCTCCAGGAAAGGCGCAAAGCTACACAGAGAAACCCTGTCTCGAAAAACCAAAAAAAAAAAAAAAAAAAAAAAAAAGATTTGGCTGGTTAAGCATTCAGGCTTTCGAGCAGCAGTTCAGCTGAGAGTCATTCTGGATGAGGACTCAGAGGCTTCCAGTCTGAGGAAACAGGATCAGCTGAGAAGTTGGCCAGGTGAGGTTAGCTGTGGCTTGTTCTGGTTCTCTGATCTTCCAGTTCACCCCAATACCTGGCTCAGGTTTGATTCTTTATTAATAAGAACCTTCTAAGATTCCTGCTACAGATCTCTGTGACTTCCAGGCCATCGTGGTCTACATACTGAATTCCAAGCCAGCTACAAAACAAGCCAGTCCTGTATCAAAAACAAAACAAAATTTGAAATTACTTTTTTTTTTTTTTGGGGTCAGGGTTTCTCTATGCAGCCCTGGATGTCCTGGAACTTACTTTGTAGACCAGACTGTTCTTGAACTCAGAGATCTGCCTGCCTCTGCCTCCCAAGTGTTGGGATTAAAGGCGTGTGCCACCACTGCCTGGCTTGAAATTACTTTTAAAAATGAAGATTCATGATGATTCATATGTATCTTGTGAAGCTTAAACATTTGTTCTGTTCATTAACTAAAACTGAGCATGGTGTACACATCTTTACTTCCAGCACTTAGAAGGCAGAGTTATGTGAATTTTTTGTGAGTTTGCGACAAGCATATTCTATATAGAGAGACCCTGTGTCAAAAAGAAAAAAATTCTATGTATTAATGACTTTCTTTATTTCTGAGTTTTTAATATTCTCTGCACATCCAATCCCTACCATGGCTAGGGCATATACATCTAAATGCATTTTCCTCCATGATTGCCAAGAACGTGTTCCTGGATGATTTTAGAGAATTTGAAGTTTATCAGTCCACATTCATCTTAAGCATCTGAATATGAGAGACATCATGCAAAATTAGGCAAAAAACTTGCCAATTTATGGTACCTAAAGAATTTTGGCTGGGGCTTTTGGTGTATAAATTATTCTTAATTGAGCAATGAAAAAATATGAGGGCATAAAAAATAGATGCAGGTCATATAAACTGGCAGGCTCCAAAAGAAATACAAACATCTGTTAACTGCGTGAAAACGGCAACCTCATTAGCAGTTACAGAACTGCACATAATAGAACAACGGAGGCCAGCCAGGTGTGGTGACACATACTTAATTCTAGCACCCAGCGGGCAGAGGCAGGGAGATCTCTGTGAGTTCAAGCCTGGCCTGGTCTACAAATGGAGTTCTAGGCCAGCCAGGGTTACATAGTATGACCATGATGTCTCAAAAAACAAAAACTAATGGAATCAATATTTGATATTTTCTTGGGAAAGCAACTATGGAGAGTACTGAGAAGCTAGCACTCCCATATGCTGTCAACACACTGAAGAGCCGAATGCTGAGATTTCGGGGAAGGCAGTCTGACTGGGTATAAAATTCATACCTTTGACCTTATTATTATTGTTGTTGTGGTGGTGGTGGTGGTTCTTTATCAAATTAACTGTACATTTTTTTCTAAAATAACAAGGCTTTTGGTGGGAGGGTGAGACAGGTTTCTCTGTGTAGCCCAAGTTGTCCTGGAACTTGTTCTGTAGACCATGTTGACCTTGAACCAAAATTATATAGCTTTTAGTGACAAATATTTCTTGTCCATTTCAGTGATTTCTTGGCCAAAACAAGATCTGTGTATTTATTTCTTTGAAAACATCCTCTGTTGACCATCCTTCCATTGCCGTGAAGTGATTTGCCTCCTCAAGCCAATGGATGTTACCAGGAGCTTACACCTCCTGTACCACTTTCTCCAATGAGTTCTTCTCACGCATTTCGTCTGCTGAGGTGGGTGCAAACGGTACAGGTACAGGACCCTTTAGACGAAAGGGACCTTTGTCTCTGCCTTTCTGCTGCTGCTTTCAATGCTGCAGTGTATTAAGAAATGCAAATACAACCTCAAACAAAAGCGTCATCATCACCTGGCTCTGTATGACGCATTCCAGAAGCAGTGGCTCTTGAGTCCATCCAACAGCCTCCAAGAAAAACACCAGCAAGTTTATATTCTCCTGAGGTCTTTAGGTAATTCAGAACTGCTATAGATGATTTAATTCTGTGCACAGTATCAAAGCCTTTGCAAGTAAATCTTAGGCAAAACAAACAAACAAACAAGCAAACAAATCTCATGAGATGCAAATGGGATGCCAGCGACATCAACTGAGGAGAATTCACATCTCCTGATGCTCCATGTCTAAGAATTATGCCATACACTGTGTTCTTGTAGGTACTAAACAAATAGCTCCGGTAATTTATTTTTAATTAAACCTCTGTATGACTCATTTTCACTGTTGAATAATAAACATAAAGTACATTACATTGGGGAAGCAAAGAACATCTCCCCTGAAGCACACGAGTGACTGCCAGTGCCCAACCACCCTCACTCTATTCAGGGAGTGAACTCTTGACATTTTACTGCAAGGAATCTCTCCTATTGAGTCACAGATAGACACAGATATTGATCACAGTGTGAGCCACAATAGTATAAAATAGAAATAAGGACAACGTCCAACAATCAGGTTAAAGAGAATTGAGGCTGAGTGTTTGGGGGAAGTTTCCAGACTCAAGGTAAAGGAAGTATACAGCTGACTTCAACTCCAGATCTGCCCACCCCAGTGTTCTCCTTATGACCCTTAGCCTGGTTGTCCATCATCTTTCCTGAAATCTTCCCATTGTCTCTCAGGTTCCAGAACTAGGAGTTAGTTTCTACTTTGTTTGATTTTTGTCTGTGTTTCCTTATGAATGGCGTTCAGCCCTTCCAGCCTGGGCAAGCCTTGGTGCTCTGGGTCCTAGTTAAGATTTCTCTTTTTAAAATTGATTTATTCTTCAGGCTGGAGAGATGGTTCAGTGGTTAAGAGCACTAGATGTTCTAGAGGACCCAGGTTCAGTTCCCAGTGTCCACAGAGTGACCATCTGTAACTCAGGGGATCTGATACCCTCTTCTGGCCTCCCTGGACACCAGGCAGACATGTGGTGCATAGACATACATACAGGGAAAGTACCCATGTACATTTGTTTGTTTATTTGTTTTAGTCTTTTGAGACAGAGTCTCTGCACAGCTCGAGCTGTCTTGAAACTTACTCTGTAGACCAGCTGGCTTCAGACTCACAGAGATCTGCCTATTTCTGCTTCCTGAATGCTGCAATTAAAGGTGTGCGCCACCATGTCCAGCTCCCATATACATTTAAGTATTTGATTATTCTTTTACAATTTCATATATAATTCTATTATTCGCTCCATCATCTTCTCTTAATCCACTCCCCCCCCCACCTAATTCCTAATTCCTTTCCAACGAGTTCCCTCCTACTCTCATATCTGTGTCTGTGTTGTGTGTCTATGTGTGTCTGTGTGTGTGTGTCTCTCTCTGTGTGTGCGTGCGCTCGTGCGTGCGTGCGTGCGTGTGTGTGTGTGTGTGTGTGTGTGTGTGTGTGTGTGACTGCATCTAGTCAGGGTTACCTGAATGAGCATGGGTGGGTGATTAGTTACTTGAACAAGAGCAACTGATCATTGGCTACACCACTGAGCAATGTAACTCCCTTCCCTCAGCAACCATTAAGTGCCCCTTGCTCCTCAGAGAGGGATGGAGCCTTGAGCTCCTCCCCCAGCCCTGGTGAAATACTGATGGCCTCAGCCCCGTGCAGGTCTTGTGCCGTGAGTTAATGGATACAACAGTCCTCCTTGTCCTCTAGCTGTTGTGTTCTTCCCCCACTCTTTCCTTGATGTCCCCTGGGCATTGGAGAGGGTGATGTAGATGTCCATTTAGGGCTCGGCCCTGGACAATCACTTCCCAGCACTTCAACCAGTTACAAGTCTGTATTAACCATGGCCCACTGCTGTGGGAAATTCTGTATGGCAAATGTGTTGCTAATAAAACACTGATTGGCAGTGGCTAGGCAGGAAGTATAGGCGGGGCTAACAGAGAGAATAAAAAGAACAGGAAGGCAGAGGGAG
>CABHPQ010193591.1:0-5000 GCA_902168405.1 Peromyscus aztecus | reverse complement strand
ACTACCAAGGGTTGCAGCACTTTCTATTCAAGAAGTATGTCTTGACATTTCAGAGTGAACTCTGCGGAGAGTTGAAGATAACTTGCTTAGGAGACTTTGTGCTGCCAAGAATACCAGAAGACAACACAAATAATAAAGAAGTGGCCCACGCCTCGCCGATGCTCGTGATAACCGTCTTTCTCCGGCACTGGCCTTTTGAAACTTGTTAACTCTGTGCTTCGTGCTCAGTAGCTCTGTAATGCTCTCCACACTGATATGCATAGGACTGCTTCATAGAGAAGTCTGGAATATCTGTGTGTATGTGGACATAAATCTGAGACTGTCCCAGTCCCCGGGGGCACCACACAGGCTGTTCTTCCCATCCACTTCATCCTATCCTGTTCCTCAACTGTCTTATTCCCTCTGTTTCTTTTTGTTGTCTTGTTATCTGGGGACAGGATATTAATTACTCTGTAGCTCAGGTTGGCCAGGAACTCCCTGCATAGCCTAGGATGAGGATCATCATCCTCCTGCCTCAGCCTCCTGAGTGCAAGGATTATAGACACGATCTTATCTGGCTCCTCTTCCTTCCTTCCTTCCTTCCTTCCTTCCTTCCTTCCTTCCTTCCTTCCTCCCTCCCTCCCTCCCTCCCTCCCTCCCTCCCTCCTCCCTCCCTCTCTCCCTCCCTCCCTTTCTTTTAAGACAGTCTCACTCTTCAGCTCTGGCTAGCTTGGAACTGCTATGTTGCTCAAGTTGACCTCAAACTCACAGAGATCCACCTGCCTCTGTCTCCCGAGGGCTGGGATTTTTTCAGGAGTACACCACCATACCAGGCAGATGTTTGTTTTTAAATGATAAAATAATCTAGGCTTTCTAATAGATAAATCTACATGCAAGATGATACATTGTTTTGAGTTCCAAATAAGAAAGATCAATTCCAACATGTTCTCAACTGTTTACCCCAAATGTTTCCTTTGCTCCTTAATTGTTTGCGTAGCTGGAGTCAAAGGGGAGGGAAGAACAGGCCACATCAGAGACTTTTCTGGAAGGCTCCCTTAGAAACAAACGTTCTGAGTTCAAGCCAAATGTGAGCCAGTTATATAAGTGAGTCCGTCTCTGGCAAGCTTATGTATCTGATGCCTTGATACCTAGTCATAAAACAAATTGTATATTGTGGCAAAATGAAATTTGTGAAATATAAAGAAAACAAAACCAATCTAGTGTTTCCCAGATATACTGCTGTTAATATATATATTTCATTGATTACTTATTGAATATATATGCAAAGCTGATGGCATCACTTTTATAGTGAAAATGGAAGGAACAAGATCCACAAGTAGGTATAATAATGTCAAGACATATTCAAAAGATTCAAGAGCAGCCATGCAAATAGACACAGGAGGTACCCACACTGTCAGTGTATAAGTTTAAATGTTTCAGAACTACAAATATAACATGATCATATTATGTTTAAAATTCATATAGGAAAAATATTTGAATTTTTTTATTAAAAAGTAATTTATTCTTTGTGTCTTTCACATCGTGCATCCAGATCCCACCCATCTCCTATCCACTCGAATCCTCTCTCTGCCCCTCTAACCCTCCCCCAAATAAAACAAAACAAAATTTAAGATTAAAAAAAAAGAAAAAAACCTAAAAAACAAAAAGGGAAAATGTCATCATGGAAGCTGCAGTGTGACAAAGTGAGTCACACAGTAAACTCCTTTTCCAGACATCTTTACATGCAGGCGTTCATTGAAAAGAATCATTGCTTTGGTTCAAGGCCCCTGGTCTCTGCTATACTATGGACACTGGACCCTCACTGGGACTCTTCCTGGACATCCCATTTCTGCCCTGAATCATGGAGATCCTGTAGCCCTGGGTCCTCAGGACATCCCCCCTACCCATGCTCCAGCTGATCATAGATGGGGTGGATGTTGGGGTGGGCCAACACTCAACCCAGGTTCTGTGCCGGGGTAGTTGCAGGGTTGGTCAGCCCACCAACTCTCCCCTGTCTTCACCACCAGGGTGAGCTCTCCAGCACTGCCCTGGCTAGTACACTCCTTGCAGCAATGAGCAAGGGGCAGGGTCAGTTCTCCTGCTTTCACATCCTCAGGGTCTGTTCTCCCACACCTACACCTTCAGGGCCAGCTCTACTGTGTTGCCCAGGTGAGGTGCACGGGCCACTCTCCTGATTGCTACAGCTGATGAGGGGCAGGGACAGCTTTCCCCCTCTTATGACTTCAAGGCCAGCTTTCCCATCCAGGCGGGGGTGGGGGTGGAGATCTCTCCCCTACCCATGCCACTACATGACAGATGAGTACTGGGGACAGTTCTCCAACCTGCCTCAGGCATTGATGGGGGGATCACCTCCCTCCCCATGCAGCCATATGACAGATGAGTGGTGGGAACAGCTCTCCCATGCTCACAACTTCAGGACTGGCTCACCCACACCTCTGCCAACAGGGTCAGCTCTACTGTGTTGCCCAGGCAAGGTGCACAGTCCACTTTCCTAAGTGCTGCAGCTAGTGAGGGGGAGGAGGATCAGCTCCCTTGCCTACCACAGGTGCAAGGGGCAAGGTGGGTAGAGCAACTTTCCCCTGATCTCACTACCACGTGGCAATGAGGGGTGTGTGGCCTGCTATCCCACGCTCATAACTTCAGGACTGGCTCACCTACACCTTTGCCAACAGGGTTGGCTCTGCTGTGCTCCCAGGTGAGGTGCAGGGCCTCCTCTCCCAAGTGTTGCAGCTGGTGAGGGACAGGGGCAGCTCTCCGGCTCTTGTGACCTCAGGGCCAGCTCTCCCACCTGCTTGAGGTGTTGATGGGGGCAGGCATCTCTCTCCTACCCCTGCCTCCATATGGCACTTGAGGGGTGGGGCCAGGTCTCCAACACTCATATTTTCGGGGCCAGTTCACTTGTGCCCTTGTCAACAGGGTCAACTCCACTGCACTGCCCAGACAAGGTTCAGGGCCTGCTTTCCTGTTGCAGCTAGTAATGGTGTCAGCTCCCTCACCAGCTGGAGGCTGTAGGGGAAGGCGGGAGGGTATCTTTCCCGTACCTCCCCACCACATTGCAGGAGAGAAGCATGACCAGGAATGCACCTATCATGCCCTCAGGGCTGACTCACCCCTGGCCCTGTCTACAGGGTCAACTCTATTGTGCTACCCAGGTGAGGTGCAGGGCCTGTTCTCCCAAGTGCTGCAACTGGTGAGGAGTTGGGTCAGGTTCCCCACCTGTTGTATGTAAGTGGTGAGGGGTAAGGGGAGAAGGGCATCTTTCCCTCACCCACGGTACCACATAGCATATGAGAAGGGCAGGACCTGCTCTCCCATTCTCACACCCCCAGGGCCAGCTGGCCTACACTCCTGCAAACTGGGTCAGCTCTACTGTGCTGTCCAGGTGAGGTGTAAGGTCCTCTCTCCTGAGTGCTTCAGCCAGTGAGGGGCGGGGCCAGTTCTCCCTAGTGTTGCAGCCAGTGATGGGCAGGGCCAACTCTGTACAGCCCTATCCTCTCTGCCTTTGGTGATATCAAGGACATCGTACATGTACATCAACACAGGCTCTGGCTGTATCAGAGCCATGAACCTAGGCATGGGCCCCGGCAGCAGCCCAGGCCCAGACTTCACAGTGTCACTGAGTGGCAATCAAGCCACCCACTTCAGTCTGCTGCTTACCACTTTCTGCTGTGGGATGTTCTGTATGGCAAATGTGTTGCTAATAAAACACTGATTGGCCAGTGGCTAGGCAGGAAGTATAGGCGGGACTAACAGAGAGAATTAAAAGAACAGGAAGGCGGAGGGAGTCACAGCCAGCCACCGCCAGGACAAGCAGCTTATAAAGATGCCGGTAAGCCACGAGCCACATGGCATGGTATAGATTTATGGAAATGGATTAATTTAAGCTATAAGAACAGTTAGCAAGAAGCCTGCCACGGCCATACAGTTTGTAAGCAATATAAGTCTCTGTGTTTACTTGGTTGGGTCTGAGCAGCTGTGGGACTGGCAGGTGAAAGAGATTTATCCTGATCGTGGACCAGGCAGGAAAACTCTAGCTACAACTTTCACTTCTTTAGATATGCCTCTGTCCACAGGGAACGAGCCATTTTCTCTCTCCTCCCATCCCCCATAACAGACCATACATTTGCTCACCAGAGCAGTGTCCCATCTGCCCGGTGCACAAGGCAGACCCATGTTTTCTTCTGGAAACCCAGGCAGGCCTGTGTGTGGATCTCTTTGCCCTGTTCAGTCTGTTATGGTGCCAACTATTTGGATTTTTATATGTTATCCAAAAATTATCTCCTTTGATCTCACAGGGACATGACTTAATTTTTGGTCTAAGAACACCGTACTTGAAAACAATGGCAAGTGGCTATTGACTTGCTCAAGACATATCCCTTGATTGATAATGGCTGAAAACCAACATTCAAGTGTATCGTGGAAATCTGTCTAGTATTTAGTGTTACTACATTTACGATATTTCTTATTATACAAAAATTTATCAAGTTCTAGCAAGCCATTCTCTTAGTATGACTAAGCTAAGAAAAATGTCTTGAGATAGATGAGATAGACTGAAGATACAACCGGAAAACCCCAAGTGCAGGTTCATTTGTGTCTAATTCCTGTTAAGTTGGTTATCAATTAGAAAGATATAGTGGGAACATCCTGTTCCTACATAGACATGGTCCTCCCCTTTATGTTACCACACTTTCTAAGAGCTGTCAGAATAAGGTGAGATGTAGCTTTCTTCTTCTCTTCGTGTACTGAGATATTGTACATGTACTTATCTGCATTAGCGACTTTACCATGATATTAAGTTTCTCCAAGAATAGTAGTGTTACCACCACCACTGATGCTGCTGTTTGTTGCTTCCTCTTTCATATCTTCTTTTCTGACCCCAAACTTGCAATCCTCCTGCCTCAGTTGCCTGAGTACCGGGATTACAGGTGTAATGACTGGCATATTATACATTATCATTGACTACCAATGATTACCATGGCTGGCATATTATACATTACCAT
>CABHPQ010193585.1:22911-37225 GCA_902168405.1 Peromyscus aztecus | reverse complement strand
TGTCTCTCAGGCAGTCTTTGAACTCTGGATCCTCCTGCCACGGCTTGGCTTTCTGGATCAAAGGGAACAGCGGTTCTAGTCTTAGGGACTAATGATGTTGTCCCCTGGCCTTGCAGCCATTGTCTTTTCCCAGATGGGGAGGAGGGAGGAAAGAGAGGGGGTGTCTCTATTTGCTGACCTTATTCCACACTAGCTCAGCGCTAGAGTAATTACTTAGCAAGGGCAAGGCCCTGGGTCTTGTCCCCAGCACTAAAAGACAAATGAAATACACATAAAAAATACAAACGCTGTAACAGCCAAGGGTTCCCTCACTCTTTTTTAAAAAATTAATTTATTTTTATTTTATGTGCATTGGTGTTTTGCCTGCATATATGTCTGGGGGAGGTGTTGAGTCCCCAGAATTGGAGTTACAAAACAAGTGTGAGCTGCCATGTGGGTGCTGGGAATTGAACCCTGATCCTCTGGAAGGACAGCCAGTGCTCCTAACCACTGAGCCATCTCCCCAGTCCCATGGTCCCTCACTATTTATATGGGTCTAAAGGCCAGGCAGAATGCAGGCTGACCATGGCCTTTATAAGGGTCCCAGCTTGCAGAGGTGCACACACCACAGTCCAGAGGGCCTGCTGGCTTTCCTCTTGCTGTGGGATTGTGGCCAAGAGGAGTCCCCTGGCAGAAGCAGAGTGTTCAGGTGACTCAGAGGAGAGTCAATGTGATGAGCCATAACACTGTAAATGTCCCTTGTTTCCTGGGGCTGTTTGGACAGTTGCCAAGACACCACCTGATGCTGCTGGGCATCAGCTTTCTCTGGACCAACACTTCCTCCTGTGGCTCAGGTGCAACGTCTCCGGACACAAAGGCTGCATTGGAAGTGGCCACAAAGAACAGAGGCAGTGCAGGTGCTTCTCAGCCATAGGTGCGGGGGAGAGCGTGGGCAGCAGGACTGTCTGCGGAGCACCAGGGACAGAGAGAAGGTGGTGAACCGTGTGAGCTCTGGCTTTCAGGGAGAGCTGAGAGTTCATTTGGCCCCTAAGGCTTTGGAAAACTCCCAGGTTTCCATTTGCTTATAAGAGAAAAGAGAGACCCAACCAACTTCAGAGGTGGTTTATTTTTCTTTGGCACTGTTTGCATTTCACAGTACCATAAGTTGCCGTAAAGACAGCAATCACAGTAATGTACAGGTTCAAGGTCAAACCCAAATACTAGCCCTACCCTCACCCCACAGCCATCTAGATAAGGACTGTTCCTATGGTGTAACAATCTTATTGGTTAGAATAAGTGGGCCATAGGGTACTTCTGGAAATACAGTTCATTTGTGGACATTTTAGTGATTGTATGAGTGACATATAGTAGATGTTGATGTGGGCTGTGGAGCTCATGGGAAGGAGCCTGTAGTTTAATAAAGACTGATTCTTCTGGTGTCTACTTCCATTCTTTTGGGAATGACTCCCCTGAGAATGGATTGGGATGTTCGAAGGAAGGCAACTGGGCCTCTACCTAGGAGATATCCTAGGAGGGTAAGAGCGCTATTTGTTTTTTGTGTTTTTAATATTTTTAAGCTTTATTTTCATTTATTAATATGGGTATTTTGCCTGCATGTAGGTCTGTGCATCATGTGCATGTAGAGGCTGCAGAGGCTGGAAGGGGGTGTTGGATCTTCTGGAACTGGAATTGTAGACTGTGTGAGCTGCCATGTGGGTGCTGGGAATCAAACCCTGGTCCTCTGGAAGAGCGACCAGTGCTCTTAACCATTGAGCCATCTCTCCAGCCCTACAAGAGGCTATTTGTTTTAATTTTGTATTATCAAGGTCTTGCTGTGTAGCCCAGGCTGGCCTCAAACTCAAGATATTCTGTCCTTAACCTCCCAAATGGGGAGATCACAGGCCTGCACCGTTTGTCCATTTGTTTATTTTAGGCATGGAAATCTCAGCTCCCTCCCTCCAGCCTCCAGCGTGGCGGTGAGAAGCGGAATGAGCTGTGTGTGTATTGCAGGGTATGGCTTGCTATTTCCGTACTTTCTGGCTGACAGCTCTGGCAAAATCAGCAACAAACAACTCTTGTTTTCCAGATTTTGGTGGTTGAGTGAGGGATTGTATAAGCAAGGAGCCAGAAAGGCAGAGAAAAATATCCTTGCTGGGGAAACACAGCTGCCTTGTGTGGCCCAGTACTGGGGTCTCTAGTCTAGTGCTGTCCCAGGCCAACCCTGTCTGTCACCTGAACTTCTGTATGTGTGGGCTTTATCTGGAGTCACTCATGTCTTCCAAATTAAATGTCTCCAGTTTTACAGGTGAACAACCTGTTGGAGTCGTTGGGAACGATGAATACACTACAGGGTAGCTCTACTGTATTTACTGAATTATTTATTTTAAGGCTGGTCTTGCTATGTAACAGCCCAGCCTAACTTTGAGCTCCTGATACTCCTGCCTCACCCTCCTGAGTGCTGGGACCACTGGTGTGTGCCATCACACTTGGCATCCTGTGGTGGAATTTTACTCAGCAGCAAAAAGGAACAAACACTGGTGAATGGGCAAATCTTAAGACATGTTGTTGGGCAAAATAAAGAGAGATATTGGTTCCATTTATGTAGTTTGAGAACACACAGAAATGTAAGGTGATAAAAATCAAAGTGTTAGGCCTGTGCGATGGCTCAGCTGTCAAAACTGCCAAGTCTGATGAGCTGCTTCTTCTCCAGAATCCACAAGACAGAGGAGAAAATGACTCCCCAAAGTTGTCCTCTGACCTCCACACAAGTGCTGTGATATATGTGCACCCTTATATATATATATGTATGTATATATATGTGAATGCACACATTCACATGGTATCACTCACGTGTGAACACAGACATACACACATTTTATATATTATATATATATATGTATACACACACATATAATGAAATGTAATTTAAAAAATTTTAAAAGAAAAAAAAATTTTAAAAGAAAGCCAAGTTTTGATTGCTTGGGTAGATTTTGAGTGGAGTGGTGATAATATAGGCATATATGTTGTCCAAATGCATTGAATTCTGCACTTAAGATTTGTATATTTTATAATGTGGGAATTAAACTTTGGTTTAAAAGTAGCAGAAGGTAACAAACCGGTTCCTGTAACTGAGAAATCCAGAGCAATGGCTTCAGGTCTGGCTTGATCAAGGGCCCAAATGCTGTCACTAAAGTTTTCTTCTGGTTGCTGGATGGTGGTGGTACACACCTTTAATCCCAGAGGCATGCAGATCTCTGTGAATTCAAGGCCAGCCTGATCTACAGAGTGAGTTCCAAAACAGCCAGGGCTACACAGAGAAACCTTGTTTTGAAAAACAAACAAACAAAAAAAAGTTTTCTTCTGCTCTGTTCCCTCTAGCAGATTCCATTTCTAGGGAAACATTCTCCTACTGCAACTTAATTCCCCCTACCTCTGAAGTGCAGGGATTATAGATGTGTACCGCCACACCCAGCGAGGGCCTCTTGTTGATAAGCTCTGATTGACATTCCCCACTCCTGTACTTTTCCCTGATCCAATCTAAGTTCTAGGGACTTGATTTTCCAAGTGTCCAGGCATGCGTCAGATGGTGTTCTTCCTCTTGGGAAGGGGGTGGGAAAACAGGGTTGTATCTCCCTAACCATCCCAGGCTTTGAGGTGAGGAGTGTTCCCTCAAACTGTGTGAGGTGAAGCCCGGCAGCCCTCAGCCAGGAAGCACATGGCTGGCAAGTGAGCTGCCTGAGTGCCCCTCCACAGCTCTGCAGCTGGAGCTTAGGGGCAGGAAGGGCCAGCTGAAGTCCATTCCAGCCTGTGCTGCTGCCAGGGGCTCCAGCTGCTCACTCTCCTCTCTGCCTCCCAGCTGTGGGGTCCAGGATGCTGGGCCAGCATCCATGTAGGGGTCTAACATCTGGGAAGTGGCCCTAAGCTAGCAACGAGATTGAACATTCCCTCAGAACTTGCTTTCCTGGGGTGTTAGCTGTCTGACTACCCTTTTGCTGTTTTTTAAGGCTTATTTTTACTTTCAGTTATGTGTGTGTGCACTTGCCTGAGTGTGGTTTTGTGCCCATGAGTGGAGGTGCCAGTGGAGGCCAGAAGAGGACGTTGGAAATCCTCTGGAGCCTGAGTTATAGTTGACTTAAGCTACTTACAGTGTGTGTGTGTGTGTGTGTGTGTGTGTGTGTGTGTGTGCGCGCGCGCGCGCGCGCGTGCGTGCGTGCTGAAGCCAAACTTGGATCTTTTGCAAGAGCAGCAAGTCCTCTTAACCACTGAGCAATATCTCCAGTACTCCCCTTCATGTTTTAAAAGTAACTGAGCTGGGCGTAGTGGAGAACACCTTTAATCCCAGCACTTGTGAGGCAGAGGCAGGTCGATCTCTGAGTTTGAAGCCAGCCTGGTCTACAAGGTGAGTTCCAGGACAGTTAAGGCTATTACACAGAGAAACACTGTCTGGAAAAACAAAAACAAACAAAAAAAGAGTAACTGAAATGTCCAAACCTAATTTTTTGAGGGAACTAAATGGGCCTGCATAGGACACTCACTTCCTTGAAAGTCTGTTTGTGGTTTATTTTTTTATATCTTTTAAAGAAAGTCCTATTATGTAGCTCAGACTGGCTTTGAACACATCATCTTTCCTCAGCCTTCCAAGTGTACTGGGATTACAGGCTTGCACCACCTACCTGGCACTCATTGTATGTAGGACTCTGTCAATAGTGACTTTTTTTTTTGGCTTTTCGAGACAGGATTTCTCTATGTAGCTTTGGAGCCTGTCCTGGATCTTATTCTGTAGACCAGGCTGGCCTCGAACTCACAGAGATCCTCCTGGCTCTGCCTCCCGAGTGCTGGGATTAAAGACATGCGCCACCACCCCTAGGCTTCAATAGTGACACTTAAAGCCTGACAGGTTAACTCAGTTGGGTCTGAGTTCTGGGTCAGGATGGTGTGACATGGAAGAGGCACTGAGCTGACTGGAAGCTGTTCAGGGTGAGAGACAGTCAGACAAGGCCAGAGGACTGGAGATGGATCTCAGTGGTAGAACACTCGCTTACCTAGTATGCATGAGGCCCCAGGTTTCATCTATAGCATGGACAAAAAACCCCAAGAAACTCGCTAACATGACTAAATTTTAGGGCTGGGTGAGGTCAGTGGCAGACTACTTGTGTGGCATGCGTGAGGCCCTGGATTCAAGTCCCATGACCACCACCACCACACACCCACACACACACACACACACACACACACACTTGCAGGCACACATGAATAGCACACACAAGATAAGACCAGAGATGAGAAATGTGTAGTGGCTTCTCTCAGGAAAGGACTCACCAACACTCAGCAGGGGCTGCTGTGTGGCTCAGCTCCTTATGGTACCAGGGTTTCTTTCTGGAGGTCTTGCCTAAATGTACTACTTCTCTGGTAACTTTGCAAGCAGTTGGATGGGTGTTTTTTGTCAGTTCCAGCAGCGCCCAACATTCCTACCTGTCAGTAAGAAGTAATGTAGTGTTGAGTCCAGTGACTCAGTGCGGTCTAATCCCCTGCATTCCTATGCCTTATCTAGAAATTGGACCCTAAGTCTGTGGGCTGCGTAGGGCAGGGATTCCAGAAGGTAGGTAAGGTATAGGGAGAGGAAAAAGTTCTCATTCATGAGCTGGGATGGATGCTTATCTGAGCTTCAAGAAGGACTTCATATGTAAAGTGTCCGTAAAACGGCTCTGGTGAGTGGTAGCATTCTGAGGCAAGTTGGACCAGCCCTCCATGGTGATTTTCAGCCCTTTACTATTAAATCAACTTAACGGTAAAAACTTTTTTAATGGCTGGAGAAATGGCTTAACAGTTAGGAGCACTTGCTGCTCTGGCAGCGGACCCAGGTCCCGGCATTCACGAGGTAGTCCAGCCCATGACTGCAAGGAACTCCAGTTCTAGGGGACCTGACACTCTTCTGTCCCTCACAGGCATCGCACACTTGTGCACATAACACAAATGCAGGCCAATGCTCGCATACATAAAATAAAAAGAAATAAAATCTGAAAACAATTTAATAGTTTCTGGGGAAAAAGAAAGAAACCTCTGTGCTCCTAGAAAGGATCTCATGTAGCCTAGGCTGGCCCGGAAGTTCTGATCATCCTGCCTTCTCCTTCAGAGTGCTGGGATTGCAGGCATGCACACGCAGGGCTTCATGCATGCTAGAAAAGCGCTGCACCAACTAAGGCCTATCCCAGCTGCCCCCTTTAGGATGTAAAAATGTGTGTGTGTGTGTGTGTGTGTGTGTGTGTGCGCGCGCGCGCGCATGAGCGCGCGCGCGCACAAGTAAGCTGAGATGCCCGCAGAGGCCAGAGGTGTTGGATCCCTTGGAGCAGATGTGAGCCATCTGGTGTGGGTGCTGGTCCTCCTCTACAAGAGCAGTACAAGGTCTCAACTGTTGAGCCATCTCTCTAGCCTTGGTCTCCCGTCTAGTAAAGGCTGACTTCAAACGCACTATGTAGTTCAGACTGGCCTTGAACACCCAATCCTCCTGCTTCAGGCTTTGAGTGCTGACAAGTTTCCTCATTTCAAATTTAAAAATCAGAGGTTAATGGTCTAAATTAAAAGATGCTCGCCTTACGATCCGTTCCAATATCTGCACAGTTTAGAAGGCAGCCATGCTCCCCACTCTGCCACCAGTGCAAATGTAATGTAAGCATTTGACTATGGAGGGAAGTGTTATGGGACTGAAAGCTGGGTGGGGTGGAAGGGTGGGATTTTGTGCTGGAGGGATGATGGTTTCCTTCTGGGAAGAGAGTATAAGAAATTCCTGAGGAAGGAAGGTAACTCACTTCTCTAGTCCAAAGGCCAGATTGTGGGGCCCCTGAGCAGGTTGGGCTGTAGATAACTTGCCTCTCCCTCCTAGGGGTCCAGGCCATGAGTGTTCGGGGTGGGGGTAAGGGAGGAGGTGGTTGAGGTTGTTAGGTGTGAGGTTCCTGAGTTGGCAGGGGCAGAGCCCCATCTGAGAACACTGCCTACCAGGACACACCCAGGGAGTAGCCACTGGTCTTACAGATAAGCCTCACCAAGGAATGTGGTCCTTGCTCTGACCCCGCTTGTCTGAGCTAGGAAGGGCACCATTAGGTTTAAATGATCTGAAACTTGACACAGACAATCCGAAGACCCTAGAAGGGGTGGGGGATGTACCCCAGGGGTAGAGCACTTGTCTAGTGGGTTCAATTGCCTGCACTGCAGGAAGAAAAAGGAAAGAAACAAATACCTCAGGAAATCATAGGCAGAGAACCCAAGCAGGCACCGATAGAGAAGTCCAAATGATCATCAGCACATAACAAATGTTCGCCTAAGAAGGCTTGAGTCCTGGAGACTGAGTTTCTAGTTTTGCAAAGATGAAAAATAATATTTTGGGGGCAGATGAGAAGACTCAACACAAACAAGGTGATTATTGTCATGGTTGGCAACCTGAAATTGATTCCCAGGACCCACACAAGGGGCAGAAAGAGAACTGACTCCCACAAGTTGTCTCTGATCTTTACACATATGCCATGACAAGTGTGACCTCCCACTAATCATACTAATGACACTTTGGAAGCTAGGTATGACAGTGTACACCTATAATCTCAATCTCAGAAAGCTGAGGCAGGAGAATCACTGTAAATTGGAAGCTGACTTAGGCTGCATAGAGAGACCCTGCTTTAAAACAAACAAACAAACAAACCGAAAACACATTAACAAACAAAACAAAACAAAACAAAAAAAGCCCCTTTGAACCTGACAAATAAGATAACTCAGTTTCAAATGGGCGAAGGTTTTCAGTCAGTAATTTCCCAGAAAAGATGTACAAATGGCTACAGACCCATGAAAAAGACTCAGCCCTTTCTGGGCCCGATTTCCATATCCCAGGACCAAGCAAGGAAATGACACAGGGCAAGAATTCTTCCTGGCTTAGTCAGGGTCTAAGGTCTCTAGCAGTAGCCTCTGCAGTGACAGAGTGGTTTTATTTTATTTTATGTAGGAGAGGTGGGCCGTACTAGGACTGGAACCCAAGGCCTTGCACATGCCAGGCCAGCCCGCTGCCGTTGAGTCATATTCCTAACCAAGCCAATGAAAAAGGTGAACCATGATGACATACCACACACACCAGGATGGTGTGCTGGCTAGTTTGACGTCAGTGTGATAAAAACCTAGACGTACAGGGAAGAGAAAATGCCAACGTAAGACTGGCTTGTGGGCAAGTCGGTGGGGGTGTTGTCTTGATTAATGATTGCTGTGAGAGGCCCCTGTCCACTGGGAGTGGTCCACCCCTGGACTGGTGGTCCTGGATGGCATAAGAAGGCAGACTGAGCAAGCCAGCCAGCAGGAGTCTGGCTTCTGCTTCCGTTTCTGCTTCCAGGTTCTGGCTTTGAGTTCCTGCCCTGACTCAGGGAGTGATGACAGAGTATAAGATGAAATAAAACATTAGCTTTGGGTCATGGTGTTTTATCACAGCAATAGAAACCTAGCTAAGACAGATGGCTGTCGTTATAAAAAAAAAAAAATAGTAGGTCTGAGGCTGTAGCTCAGTACTGGAGTACCTGCCTGAATCTGTCAGTGAAGAGCTGGGGGTGTGGCTCAGTGGTAGAGAACTTGCTACAATCTACCAGTGAGGAGCTGAGAGCATGGCTTAGGTGTAGAATACTTGCTAATGGGAATTTAAAATAGAAATTGACAAATTATCTCATAGTTTCTCAAATGGTTAAACAGAATTAACCACATGACCCATATATACAAGCTTGTTCAAAGAACAGCTTGTCTTGTATAGGAAATGAGATTTTAGTTCTTCTTTTGGTTTTTTGTTTTTAAGACAAGGTTTCTCTGTGTAACAGCCCTGGCTGTTCTGGAACTCAATTTGTAGACCAGGCTAGCCTTGAACTCACAGAGATCTGCTTGTCTCTGCCTCCTGCGTGTTGGAATTACACACACACATTGTGTGAACCCTGGGGAGAGAAAAGCGTGTTATCTACACTCCAACCTGCTCAGGGGGCCCTCTGGTCAGTGGCCTTTGGACTAAAGGGTCAGAAATGAGTTACTTTCCATTCTCAAGGTTTCTCTTCCTCCTCTTCCTCCTTTTAAAGTTTTTTTTTTTTTCTCCAGTTCAGGCTCTCTTGTAGCCCAGGCTTGTTGTTGCTAAGACTGTCTTTGAATTTCTGATCTTCTGTTCTCACGTCCCAAATACTGAGATTTTAGGTGTGGACACTGTACCGGGCCTCTAGCCTTACACAATGAGAACCCTTCAAGTGTCCAGCAACTGGTGAATGGTTAAACAGAACAAACGTTGTATGCTTATCTAACGATGAAAGAGCGGCCTGGTGCAGGTTGTGATCTGGGTGAACTTTGAAAACGACACACTAGCCAGATGTGGTGGCACTAGGCTGTAAGCCCAGACTGTAGGAAACTGAGGTAGGGGACCACAGATAAGGCTAGCCTGGGCTATATGATAAGACCCTTTCAAACAACAATGAAACAAGATATAATGGGGTTGTGGGAGGAGAAGAGAAAGCTAGTTGGCACAGTGCTTGGAGGACTCGAGTTCAATCCCCAGAACCCACATAAAGGAAAACAAGCCAGACAGGATGCACACTTGTGACCATTGCTGAGGCGGAAATGGATGAGCCCCGGCATCTGACCAGCCAGTCTAGCCTACATGGTGAGGTCCAGGCCAGTGAGAGACTGTATCAACACAGAGGTGGATGGTACCTGAGGAATGATACCTGAGGCTGTCCACTGGCATCCACTAGCACACACACACACACACACACACACACACACACACAGAGAGAGAGAGAGAGAGAGAGAGAGAGAGAGAGAGAGAGCAGTGCACTATGTGAAAGTAGACAGACACAGAAGGCCGCCCCCATATTGAATAATTCTATTTCTGTGAAATATCCAGAATGAGCAAGTCTGTATAGGCCAGAAAACAGGGCTGGCACGGCTCAAGGATGAGGAATGGTACTAGTGGATGCTCAGTTTCCTTTTGAGATACTAAAAGGCTCCAAAATCAGAAATAGGTGATGGCCATGTATTGTGGGGGCAGATGTTTAAAAAAGCAAACAAAAAACACTGACTGCTTCTTTTATTTATTCAGTTAGGGACTGAACCAGGGCCTTGAACAGGCTAAGCATGCACTCCCTGTTGGAGGGTTGGCTCCTGGTCCTGAATGCTTTAAGTGGTTGGGTGGATGGTGCTTTAGTTTTATTTTGCTGACAGGTTTTACTGTGATACCCAGGTTCTAGATTCATAATCCTCCTGCCCCAGCTATGCTAAGATTACAGGTATGTTCCGCCATGACTGGCCAAATGTGTAGACTTCGAAAACTATTACATTGTGTGTGTTTCAGTTCTGTAACTTGATGCTATCAGATACATCAGATAGGGAAATACTTACACAAATGTAACTATGTACAGTTACTATTTGTTTTTTTGTGGGAAGAGCAACTAAAATCTCATTTCTCAGCAATCTCAGTTACAGTGTAGTCTTTCCTGCCTTTATGTTATAGGTAGCATCCTAGTCAGTTTTGTTTGTTGGATTGTTTTTGTTTTTTGAGACAGGGTTTCTCTGTGTAGCTCTGGCCATGGTAGAACTCACTCTGTAGACCAGGCTGGCCTCAAACTCAGAGATCAGCCTGTCTCTGCTTCCCAAATGCTGGGATTAAAGGCGTGTGCCACCACCCAGCTCATACCTTAGCATCATTACACCGTTTTTTTTTTTAATTTATATATTTGTTTGTTTGTTTTTGTTTTTTGAGACAGGGTTTCTCTGTGTAGCCCTGGCTGTCCTGGAACCTGCTCTGTAGAACAGGCTGGCCTCGAACTCACAGAGATTTGCCTGCCTCTGCCTCCCAAGTGCTGGGATTATAGGTGTGTCCAGCCACAAAGTGTTTGGGGGCTGTGTTATCATGATTTTTGCATTTTTATGCCTTTTCTTATTTTGTATATTTTCTATATTATCATAAAAAATTTTTGAGATTATATTTGCCACATTTCTCCATTCCATTTCTTTCCTCTAAACCCTTCCTTGCTCCTTCCTACTCTCCTTCAAATTCATGGTCACTTTTTCACTAATTGCTATTGCATGCATATATGTGTATGTATACACATGAATATTCCTAAATATAACCGGTTCATATAATGTTACGTTTATATGTTTTCAGGACTGACCCTTTGGTACTCTAAACACAAACTGGTGTGTGCTCCTGCTTGGGGAGATCCAGCCCTCCCACTCCCAGCTTTCCTCAGTGGCCTGTGGTTCCTTGTGTAGGGTTGAGGCCTCATGAGCTTTTTCCTGTTCACTTCCGCATGTCCATTGGTGTCTCCCTTGTTCAGCTCATGTTTGAGCAGTTGTGTTGGTGAGACTTTATGGACTGGTTAAGGTTTTTTTTGTTTTTTTTTTTTTTCCTGTTCTACAGAATGCCATCATTTTGGGTGTGACTGACCTCTGAGGGGTGTCTCTTATTTTCCCATCAGGGCTGTAATCCCCTTGCGCAAACTGGCCGGAGTAAGCTGCAGAATCAAAGAGCTGCCCTGAACCAGCAGATCCTGAAGGCTGTGCGGATGCGGACAGGAGCTGAGAACCTTCTGAAGTGGGTACCTCTGGCTTTGCTACCCTGGCCAGGAGCCCTGGCTCTCCTGAGGACCTGTTTGTTTGATGGACATACAGCTGGGATCTTGCTTTTCAGCTTTGAGATTCCTTCTCATCTGGGGGCATCTAGACAGGTCCTTTTCTTGCCTAGATCTTTGTCATGTTAAAGACAGAGATGTTTTAGCCAGGCGGCACTCAGGAGGCAGAGCCAGGCAGATCTCTGTGAGTTCGAGGTCAGCCTGGTCTACAGAATGAGATCCAGGACAGGCACCAAAACTACACAGAGAAACCTTGTCTTGAAAAGCCCCCCCAAAAAAAAGACAGAGACATTTTATCCACCCTGTGTTTATGGAGAATCGTGACAGACAGTGGGATTACAGCCGTGTGTGTGTGTGTGTGTGTGTGTGTGTGTGTGTGTGTGTGTGTGTACATTTATATGTATATACTTAAGATTTGTTTACTTTAATTTTGTGTGTATGAGTGTTTGCCTTCATGTGTGTACATCATGAGAAACTTGGTGCCCACGGAGGCCAGAGAGGTCATTGCAGATCCCCTGGAACTGGAATTGCAGATGGTTGTGAGCTGCCATTCTAGTACTGGGAACAGAACTTGGGTCCTCTGCAAGATCTGACAGTGCTCATAATTGATAGACACCTTTCCAGCCCCCAGCCGCAGCCGACTTGTTCGGAAGTCCAGTTACGGTTTTAGCATTTTTCCCGGACCTGACTCCTTTCTCCACTGCCCAGAGTGACGTCTGGTAGAGAGAGTCACTGCTTGGTGAATTTGTGTTGACTGGGTAAGGGACGGAGAACAGAAAGGAAAGCATGGGACATTTATATTACCAGTGTCTACCTTTCTAATGAAAGGAGTCGTAAGTAGGACATGGTGGCACATACCTGTGGTTTCAGCTACTTGAAGGTGGGCTGAGGCAGGAGGATTGCTTGAACCCCAGAGTTGGAGACACCTGGGCAAAGTAACAAAACCCTGTCTAGGAAAAAAGGATTGAGTTAATGAGAGAGGCAGAGCAGGTGGTGCTGGGTATTCACTGCTGTGCCGTGGGGATAAAATAGTTACTTATCAAGCAGAATTCACTAAAGCTGTACCTTTGTCTAGACGGCTGTAAATCCTCCCCACCCCCTTAAGTGCAGTGTGCCAGCTCGCTTTTGTTTACTAAAGTGCAGTCTCCTCCTACAGAGGACAACTCTGGGTATTGGCTCCCGCCGTCCATCTTGTTGAGGCCGGCTCTTGGAGCACACAGCAAACCCAAGTCATTAGTATTGCGAGGCAGGTGCTTTTACCTGCCAACCCGTCTCCCAGCCCCGCTGCCCCTGCATCCCCTTAGAGGTTTACAGGGCAGTTCTTTGGTTTGGCAGGGTCTCTTGTAGTCTAGGCTGGCTTATAACTTGCTATACAGTTAAGGACAACCTTGAATTCCTGATTCTCCTGCCTTTACCTCTTCGTGCATGCTTGGGCATGGTCCATGTGCAGCGTATGACTTTGTGGTGTCTGTTCCCTCCCTCTACCGGGTAAATCCTGGGGACTGAACTCTGTTGTCAGCCTTGGCAGCAGCCGCCTGGCCGGCCCTGCTTTGCAGTGTTTATAGCAGATACTAGACCGTTCTGCCTGCCCGGCTCTGTTACCAGAACAGCCTCTCTGAGGCCCAGGCCAGGCTCGGTCAAATGGTCAGGTTAGCAGTTGTGTGGCGGGTAGACGGAGGGTGGGGCAGGGTTGTAAATGATTCTCCCAGAGACTGATAAGTTAAACACCCCCGTTTAGAGACTGTTGTTAGAGGAAACCCTGGGGTACTTATTAATCGACCTCAACTGACACCGAAGCTTCAGGAAATCAAGGAGGGCATCAGGCCAAGCCTCACTCTGGCCCCACAGTGTCCCTGGCTGCCACTACTAGCAGCAGGTAATTACTGTCATACTTTGGGCCTGGCTGTCCTAGCCTCAGATTGCTAGGTGTCCCACTAAGCTTCCTAGATGCAGATAGTTACAGTGTGGGCAAGAGGGCCTTTGGGGAAACATCCAAATCCAAGCGCAGGCTTGGAAACAAGGGTCTCGGCCGCCATGACTGGGCAGGCGCTGTGAGCGGGAGGTTTGTGTCCCAGTTAGGTCCTCCCCTTCCCTGTGTCAGCCAGGAGACAGTGAGCTCCCTGGAGCTTGGTGGGAGATAACCGGCACTTTGAAGCGCCCTCCAGGCTGGCCATTGGCAGTACTCTGCCCTCCCACTTCCTGTCCCTCCCTTGAGAAAGGTGAGGCGGTACCAAACAGTTGTATGAGACGGAGAGATTAAAGCAAGTTACTGGGTTGTTCAGTTTTCATTAACTAGTTCTTGGTCAGAGAACAGGCTGTTTAACCATTCTGGTTGAACCTCCAGATGGCCTTCCATTGCTAGTCAGACTGAATCGGGAGAGCCTCTCTCTGAGGCTTTGTGTGTCAGTCAGTATGCATGCTGGTGAGGCACGGGGCTGGGCTCCGTGCTGGGGACTATGAGAATGGTGGGGCTGGGAGGGTACGCAGCATATAGCCCAGGCTGGCCTGGGAGGGTATGCAGCATATAGCCCAGGCTGGCCTGGACGTTGGCAGATCTTCTGTCTCAGCCTCCTTAGCGATGCTATTGCAGACATGCATCGTAACACCCAGGCCTTTTCTTTCTTTCTTTTCTTTTTCTTTCTCTCCTTTTCTTTCTCTCTTCTTCCTTTCTTTCTTTCTTTCTTTCTTTCTTTCTTTCTTTCTTTCTT
>CABHPQ010193585.1:0-16601 GCA_902168405.1 Peromyscus aztecus | reverse complement strand
CAGTCCCAGTCTGTTTTTTTGTTTTTGTGGAGAAAAAAGTCTCACTTTGTAGCCCTGGCTGGCCTGAATCTCAAGGTTCGCCTGCCTCTGCCTCCTAGATGCAGGATTTTAGGCATGTACCACCATGTTAGGGTTTTAAAATCTTTGGATTATGAACTTTTAAATATTGGCAACCACTTAAGGGCAGAAAAAAAGAACGCACTGGCAACCAAGGGAGTGAGTCACAGGCCTTCAGTTCACTTTGTGATGGTCAGGCCCAGGGTCAGGCTGGGGTGGCCCTGGCTGTAGTGAGGTGAATGACTGCTCACATCCATTCCTAGGAGCTCCAGCAGCTGTGCAGGGGGATGCCTGAGTCCCCTTGGCCTTCAGTCTGATGCCTGATCCTAGACCTGCCTTTTTCCCACATTGGGGACATATCTGATGCCTCAGCCAAGGGTCATATGGGGCACAGGGTGGCAACACCCCACCCCCACCCCACTGCCACCACGCTTGAATCCCTGGCAGAGTGGGAGGTGGGAACAGTTCTGGCAGGACAAACTGGCAGAGTAAAGACAGCTTGCCAGAGTCGGTTACTCTGTTCCAGCATGGTCTCCAAAGCATGTGGGAGACGGGAGTCAGCGGGGAGCCTGTTCTCAGAGGGACAGTTTCACTAAAAGGTTTGAAAGAAAATGAAAGTAAGCCGGAAATGAAGAGCCGATGTGGTTCAATGACAGAGCACCGTGTGCCGTCCCCAGCGCCACACGGAAGCAAATAGGGACACATGGGCCAGAATGTGAAGTTCGTATTTATTTTTCCATTGGACTTTTCATTGTTGTGACAGTTATCTGAAAAACAAAAACAAAAACCAACTTCAAAGAGACTGCATTTAGCCAGGTGGTGGTGGTGCATGACTTTAATCCCAGCACTTGGGAGGCAGAGGCAGGCAGATCTCTGTGAGTTCAAGGCCAGCCTGGTCTATAGAGCAAGTTCCAGGACAGCCAGGACACAGAGAAACCTTGTCTTGAAGAACAAAAACAGAACAACAAAACAACAACAAAAAAGAGAGGCTGGATTTAGTTAGCTCATGGTAGTTTCCAGTCCATGGTCAGCTGGATCCATTGATTCTGAGCCAGGGAAAGGATGACTATCCTGTGTCAGGTGCATATATGCCATGGCAGCTGAGTAGCAGAGTGACTCGGGAGAGGGAAAAGATAACGTCTTTCAAAGGCATGCACCTAATGACCTTCCTCTAACCAGGCTCCATCTCCTAATGTTCCCACCACTGCCCCACAATGCCATCCCATTATGACCCCATCAGTGGGTCAACGCTGATGAAGTCAGAGACCCTCGTGATCCAGCACATCTTCAAATCCCCATTTCTGAGCATGGCTTGAAGAACAAGCCTTCAGCATGTCAGCCTTTGGGGAATACTTCTTACCCAAATCAAAGTAATCCTTGGAACTTGAGGCAGAAGAGCCATGGTCACATGGGAACTTTGCGTGGTAGACAAGGCACGTGTAAGGCTAGGCTGGGATACATGAGACCTTGTCTCAAAAGAAAAAAAAAGACCCCAGAGGCTCCAAGGTGCAGGAAAGCATGCGGTGTGTGTTGGGTAGTTGGAGGAAGTAGTTGGTTGTGGCCTGGCCGCCTCTGTATATGCTCGTGGCTCAACTTCTCTGACAGCGTTAACTGTGGGTCTTCTTATTCTGAATGGTTCTTATGGCACGCACATGCTCTTTCGTGAAAACCTGAGGGAGCTGATTCTTTTTCTCCTTGTGACACAGGTCATGGAGAGTCATGTTGGTGATGGTTTTTTTCTGGACAGGAAAGAGCCGAAATACTCTTTGCATGATGCTTCTCAGACTTGGGTTCAGTTGCCAGGCCACAGCCTGAGAGAGATGCACAAATGGGTCACTGATGTAAAAAGGCCGTCTTCCTCTGAGAAGATCCATAGAAGCCATTTGTTTTCATTCAGAAAAGCAGCCTGGGGATGGAGCATAGGAACCAAGGAACCCAAGCCGCCATCCTTGCTCCCTGACCAGGACCAGATGGTTCTAGATTTGTCCATCCTCTAGCCAGGCCCAGAGATAGCTGGGAACATCCGCCATCTTGCCTAGGTGTACTGTATTTGAGAATGCGTCTTCCACCAATGAGGTGATGAGAAACCTCACCTGTTCTAGAGACAGCTCAAACCTTAGGATTGATTTCTGAGTCATCTTTGTATCCAAAGGTCAAAGAGCCCTCCAAGCCCAGGACCCCTCCTGGCTGCCGGCATCTAATGAAAATCTAATTGCTTCATTCATTTACTAAATGTCTATCCCCACCCTACACCCCAGCTGTCCTAGCATTTTTATCAAAATCTGTTGACCATAAATGCACAGGTGCATGTTAATCGGTACCATGCCGTACCAATTTGCTCTGGCTTTGTAGTGACCTTGAACTCAGAGATCCATCTGCCTTTGCCTCCCAAGTGCTGGGAATAAAGGCGTGCACCACCACTGCCTGGCTGTAGTGACTTTTAAAATCAGATAGCACACATCTTCCAACTTTGCTTTACTTTCCCAAAATCGTTTTGGCTCTTTTTGGTTATCTGCAGCTCCATATAAATTTTAGGGTCCCATTCTCAGTTAATCACTCCCCACCTCTTTCTTTCTGTGCTAGGGATGAGTGCCTTACTCATGCTGGGGTTCTCTACCACTGGGGTTGTTAATTAAGCTGGGCTTGGTGGCTCAGCCTGTCATTTCAGCACTTGGCATGATGAGGAAGGAGGGAAGGAGGGAAGGAAGCCAGGGAGCTGTAATGAGTCTTATTATATCATCTTGCCAGCTCCCAAATAACAACACAGAGACTTCTTGCTAATTAGGAAAGCTCAGCCTACAGCCTAGGCTTGTCCTACTAGCTCTTATAACTTAAATGAACCCATTTTTATTCATCTATATGTTGCCATGTGGCTCGTGGCTTTTACCTCTCCTCCTGCATGTCTGTCCCTCGGTGTCCATCCACTGGTGACTCTACTTTTCTTCTCACAGAGCTCTCTCTGTCCAGAAGTCGTTGCTATACCTCCTGCCTAGCTATCAGCCATTTAGCTTCTTATTAAATCAATCACAGTGACATTTTCAGACAGTATAAAGGAATTTTCCACAACAGGGAGTGGTAAAAGTGTGGGTTGGAGCTGGGTGGTGGTGACACACGCCTTTAATCCCAGCACTCAGGAGGCAGAGGCAGGTGGATCTCTGAGTTTGAGGCCAGCCTGGTCTACAGAGTGAGTTCCAGGACAGCCAGGGCTACACAGAGAAACCCTGTCTTGAAAAACCAAAAAACAAAAGTATGGGTTGGGAGTGTGCCTCAGTGATACAGAACTTGCCTTGTGTGTACAAAGCCCTGGGTCCATCCCTAGCAAGGAAGAGAAAGGTGAACATAAGAGTGGTCTCCTTGCTTTGTCCAGAAGAAGAAAAAAGAAAGCAATCAGTCTTTCACCAGTAAACATCATGGTAGCTACCAGCTTTCATGGATAGGTGCTCTTCGTCAGGTTCTGTATAGTCTCCCTTTTTGAAAGGTATATCTGTCTGTCTATCTATCATCTGCCTGTCTGTCTGTCTATCTATCTATCTATCTATCTATCTATCTTTGGTTTTGGCCTTGTACTCACAGAGAGCTACCTGCCTTTGCCTCTCAAGCTGGCATTAATGATATATACCAGCCACACCTGGCTAAGATTTGTGTTCTTTTTGTTGTGGTCATGTGTGTGTGTGTGTGTGTGTGTGTGTGTGTGTGTGTATACACATGAGTACATGAGTGCTAGTGCTTGAGGAAGCCAGAGGTGTCAGATCCTCCTGGTGACAGACCAGGAGGTGACAGACAGCCGTCAGCCACCTGACGTGAGTGCTGGGAATCCAACTTGGGTCCTCTGCAAGAGTGGCACACACTTAACCACTGACCGACTCGCCAGCCTTGTGCGTGATGAGATTCATAGTCAAAGTTTTGTTTTGATTGGTTTTTCGGTGAGACAGTCACACTTGGTAGCCCCAGCTGGCCCCAAACTCTCAGTCCTCCTGTCTCTGCCTCCCATGTGCTAAGGAGATAATTTGTCACCTGTTCTTGGGTGACAAGAGGAGGTTTTGTTTGGGTTGGGTTTTGGTCTTCTCAAGGCTAATTCCTTTCAAGGCTTTCTCGGGATTCATGCCCAGCAGCTTCAGTGTCGATAGCCACATCCCAGGCCTGACCATTGGCTGGTGTGGTCAGGATAGCTCAGGGTCTCTGGGGTAGCTCGTCTGATTGCATCTAATAGCCACCCCCCCCCCCCCCCCCCGAGATTCCTTGTGGGAATGGCTCAGCAAGGTCAGTGGCTGAGTCTTCTCTCTCTCTCTTCCCCTTCTTCCCCCTCTCTGTCTCTCAACAGAGTGGCCACAAACCAGAAGGTGCGGGAACAGGTCCGCCTGGAGCTGAGCTTCGTCAACTCAGACCTGCAGATGCTGAAGGAGGAGCTGGAGGGACTCAACATCTCCGTGGGAGTGTACCAAGGCACCGAGTGAGTGAGCAGGCTTTCCAAATGCTCTTTGGGCTGGAGAGTGTGTCTGCATCCAGGATACTAAAAGATGCTGGTGTAGTGGACCGGGCAGCACCACTGGGGTGAAAGGGATAAACCTGTGAGGTTTGTAGGGAAAGAACTGGAACGTGGATTGAATGCCAAAAAGCATAAACTGCTTTGATGGATGTACTTTACTCTGAAAAGTGGAGCACCCACCCAAATCCCCATAGAAGATGGTACAGTGGGGATTCTTTAGAAAAGGACACTGTTAAATATTTGAGAAATGAATGCTGATATTCAAACCCTTTCCTCAGGGAGCACTTGAGGTGAGGCACTCAGAAATGCTCAGAGATTTATTTCTCTGCTTACTATGAGGGTGGTGTGGAGAGATACCCATGTTTAAGAAGAAATAATCAATGTGGTCTGGTAGCTTGGGCAATAATCCCAGCTATTCAGTAAGCTGAGACAGGAGAATCATGAGTTTGAGGCTAGCTCATGCTACGTAGCAAGATACTGTGTCAAAGTAAAAATAAAATGGTCAGGACATGTAGCTCAGTGGTAGAGCACCTGCCTAGAATCCCCTAGTGAGGGGCTGGGGGTGTGGCTCAGTGGTAGAGCCCCTGCCTAGAATCCCCCAGTGAGGGGCTGGGGGTGTGGCTCAGTGGTAGAGCCCCTGTCTAGAATCCCCAAGTGAGGGGCTGGGGGCGTGGCTCAGTGGTAGAGCCCCTGCCTAGAATCCCCCAGTGAGGGGCTGGGGGCGTGGCTCAGTGGTAGAGCACCTGCCTAGAATCTTTAGAGAGGTACCAAGTGGCTCAGTGGTAGGGTGTTTGCTTAGTTTGCCCAAGGTCCATTCCTAAGTATCACAACAAAACAAAACAACCAAAATGTCCCAAGGAAGTAGTTCCCATGCCTTTTGCGTGGGGAAGCTGAGCCTTCTCAAGAAGTGGGTGAGTCTGAGTGGAAACCAGAGATAGTTTCCTGGATTAACAGAATGAAGACACTAGAGAATTTTGAGTCACCTTGGAATGCGCATTTCCTAATACTGATCCTTGTATGTCACCTGGGGCATTTCTCAAAGGTGGAGACAAGCATTCATGCCTGGAACCCTGCTGGTTATTTGGCCTATGACACCTGTGTCTGGCTTACCTGTGGACTCCTAGTGCAGTTTCAAAAACCCAGTGAGAACAAATAACAACAAACCCCCCAACCACACCCCCTGAGCAAGATTCTCAGAGCCTGTGCTCTGACATTAGAATCTAGTGTTTTGTGCATAAGGGCTAAGAGGCTCACGCGTTCCAGGCAGGGTGATAGAACAGTCTGGGCTCCTGCTTGCTGTGTTGAAGAACAGGGCTGCTCTTCCTACAGAGAGAGGACGCTTGCAGCCCCATGTGGCCACTCCTCACAGTGGCTTCAGTTAATTTCCTTTGTCACCAGAAAAAGCAGAGGGACATGAGGATTCCAGGCAACACCTTGCATGTTTTCCAAAAGAGTCGTCTCTTTCTTAGTACCTTAGATCTTTCAACGCTTCTGTGAGCTGGGCAGAGAAGACATGATCTCAGTGTGCAAATGAGGAAACTCCGAGAGGCCCAGGCCACAGAAAGCTTGTTAGTGCCACCCTGGGGTGAGGTAGCTAGTGGCTTGAGTTTCCAGTGTATCTATGGTTCCTCTTCTCACTGGGCAGTAGCTGCCCTGCAGGAGGTGAGCACAGGAGGACTGGGGCCTCAAACAGTAAGACCCAGACTTAGCAGCTTCCACCAGGGTTCAGTCTTCTGTGGAGGCCACATGCCTGGACTGGGTCTCACGTACCTTTAGCACCATTGTACCACCAAGGCAGTTTCAGCTTTCAGCTGCGGTCCACTCAACCCTGCCCAGCATTCCTGGCCTCCTCTCTGGGCCAGGCTCAGCAGCCCATGGAGGTCTCTTGTTACAGGTCAAAGAGCTAAATCCCTATTTGCAAAACACAACACTTCCTTCTGGCCCTGCCCTTAGGAATGTAGGTCCAGGGAGCATTCACAGGTCAATCTGTGGGGTGACAAAGTGGCCTTTGGGGGTATGTGCTGGATTGACCTAGAGGATGGGGGTCAGGGACCTGAGCTGGCTGTGGGTGGCGAGGGCGTGGGTGTGAAGGAGCTGGCCTGGGCTAGCCTGGGCTGGGCTGTTCATGTACCCTTGTGTTCTTATAGGGAGGCCTTTACCATCCCTCTGATTCCTCTCGGCCTGAAGGAAACCAAAGAAGTTGACTTTTCAGTCGTCCTCAAGGTAAATCTCAAACAGTGGGTTCTGGGCTCAGGGAAATGGTGACATATTCTTTGCAGTGGCTTGAGGTACTGTGATTCCAGTGTCAACTGATGTCTGTAAGGTGACCCCGAGACCTCACTTGGCCACTTACAAAGAGATTTTTGTGTATTCACTCCTCTGAAACTCACTGTCATCTCTGGTGGCTTCTGACCCTGTCTGCCTCCTCTGTTGTCTGGGACTGGAACCCAGGACCTGTGCATGCAGGCACACACTCTACAGTGAGCTGTGTTCGTAGTCTGTGTTTGGTTATTTTGTCGTTCCTTTTGTGTGCCTGACCAAAGCTAGATTATACTCTATTTTAGTGTCTTTATTCTCAAAGATTTTTTTAAAATTTACATTTGTGTGTGCATATATTTACTTGTGTGTGCTCTGTGTGTTTGTGTTGTGTGTATATGTGTGTGCTGTGTGTGTGTATGTGTGTGTGTGTGTGTGTGTGTGTGTGTGTGTGTGTGTGTGTGTTTACGTGCAGACCTTATGGGTGTGTGGAGGTCAGAGGACAATTTGCAGTTGGGTCTTTTCTCCCGTCATTTGGGTCCTAGGAATAGAACTGAGGTCGTCAGACTTGGCAGCAAGTGTCCTTACCCTCTGAGCCACCTTGCTGTTCTTTCCCTTTGAGATAGTCTCACTGTGTAGCCCAAGCTGGAACTCATATGCATGAAGCACCCTTGGAGGCCAGAGGGCATCGGATCCCCTGGATCTGGAGTGAGGGGCAGCTGCAAGCCACCTAGTATTGGTGCTAGGAACCTAACCCAGGTCCTCTGCAAGAGCAATAAGTGCTCTCAACCTAGGAGCCCTCTGTCCAGCTGCTCCAAATATATCTTTTAAGAACAGTTGGTTAATACTTTGAAAACATCTTTGTTTCACCTCTGTTCTCAAACAGAGACTGTTCATCTCTGGGTACAAATAAGCCTTTACAAGGGGCATTTAAAATTATTATTGGTATTGTTATGATTGGTATGGGTCTTTGCCTGCATGTATGTATGTGCACCATGTGCATGCAGTACTGGCATTGGCCAGAAGAGGGATTCCCCTGAACTGGAGTTAGAGATGGTTGTAAGCTACCATGTGGATGCTGGGAAATGAACCCAGGTCTTCTACAAGAGCAGCTCTTCGCCAGTGAGTCATGTATGTCTCCAACCCCTCCAGGGTCTTGTTTGTTTTTTGAGATAGGGTTTCTCTATGTAGCCCTGGCCTTGAACTCAAAGATCTACCTGCTTCTGCCTCCCAAGTACTGGCATTAAATGTGTGTACCACCTCACTAGGCTCCTTTTTTTTTTTTAAACTTCTGTTCTGGTCAAATCCAGGCCACATCCTGTGAGAGGGGAGCACTCTGCTTGGAGAAGGGCAGGTAGTAGCAATTTAGGACTCAAGGTTATTGGAAACTTGATTTTCTGGGAGGAAAGCATCTGAACAGTGGCACCTTCTGCTGCCTTCTCACAGGTGCATGAACTTCTGGCTGTGACCCGCCATCGCTCTGTGGCTCTAGGCAGTGTTTGAAGGAGTGTCTTCCATGGTGTTTGTGGCTTTGTTTCTTTAAGATTTAGCTTAGTGCCAGAGTTACAAGAATGCAGGCCTTTTAAAAGGTGACTCGTGTCATAGGAACCTGGGGATTTTACGGCATCCGTAGAGATCCAAATAGGTCATGTGCCAAATTCCACATGAAAGTGAGTTAAAAAACCAAAACAACAACAAAAAAACTGTGTTGTGGACACGGCCAACCACTGCTCAGCTGAGGTTTCCAACCGTGTCATTTTAGCCTACAAGGGAGCCTGCAGATGTCAGGCATGCAAAAATGAGACCAATTAGCAGACTTTCCATTTCTCCACTCCACATTCATGCTTGAGGAGTGGCTGGTGAACTTGATCCAGGCCCGACCTGTGTTTCTTTGGAATGTTAGGTCAGGCAAGCGTCATGATGTGATTCACTCTATTTAAGGACATAAGCTTTAAAGTAGCCATATTTATTAGCAAGCATCACCAGGGCTGGAGATGTACTCAGCAAAGAGTGCTTGCCTGCATTAAGACCGTGGGCTCTTGGCCCAGCATTGGGAGATGGGGGGAGAAATGCCATCAAAATCAATTTCTTTCCTGGGCAGTATTTTTTGGTTTGGTTTGATTCGGTTTTTTGATGTAGGGTCACATGTGGCTCAGGCTGGCCTTGAACTCCTGGCAGTCAGGCCTGCCTGCACTTCTCCAGGATGGCAACACGTCGAACTTTACGTTTTAACAGCACTGGGGATTGGACCCAAAGCTGCACAAATGGCTAGGCCAGTGCCCTGAACTGCATTCCCAGCTCCTGTTTTTGCTCTTTTTGTTTCTTCCTTTTGAGACGGGGTATCTATGTAGCTAATCCATCTTCCTGCCTCAGCCGTCTAACTGCTAGGGTTCCAGCTGTACCCTACCACATCTGGCTGCCACATGTATCTGCTTCTGTGGATTGGCAAGTTTCCCCCCAAATGTTGGTTTTACTTTTTCATTAGTGACTTTTACTTCAGTTTTTATTTTGTGTTTGTATGTATATGTACGTGTTTTTGCGGGTGTGTTTACCTGTGCATATATGTGCGTGGAGACCAGGGGTTAAAGTTGGGTGTGTTCCTCTGTTGAGCTCCACTTTATTTATTTGTCTATTTATTTATTTACTTAATTTGGGGTTTTCTGAGACAGGGTTTCTTTGTAGCCCTGGCTGTCCTGGATCTCGCTCTGTAGACCAGGCTGGCCTTGAACTCACAGAGATCTGACTGGCGCTGCCTCCCGAGTGCTGGGACTAAAGGTGTGCGCCACCTGGCCATATAATGTATTTTGATCATATTTACCCTCCTCCTCCTGACTCCTCCCAGATCCACACACCACCCCCCAACTCCCCTACCACTTCCCAACTTTATGCCTTTTTATTTTTATAACCCACCAAATCCTATTTGAGCTGCCCACATACTCAGGGATACAGGGCCACTCATGGGATCAGAGTGGATGTACTACGGGCCACACCCTTAAGAAAGTTAACTTTCCCTCTCTCGGAAGTCATCTGCTGTCAATAGCTTCTCAGTGAGGGTGAGAGTTTGTGAGCTCTCCCTGCTAGGCTGGAATGTGGACTGGGTTGCTCTTGTGCAGATCTTGCGCAGGCAGCCACAGCTTTGGTGGGTTCGTGAGTGCCTTGCTCTGGTCTTCCCTGAACTACCTCCTTGTTCTGAGACAGCATCTTTCATTGAACCTGGAGCTCATTCAACCTCCTCCTCCTCCTCCTCCTTCTCCTCCTCCTCCTCCTCCTCCTCCTCCTTCTTCTTCTTCTTCTTCAGGAGTATTGGGTTAGTGAACTCCTAGTATCTGGTTATCTGGTCCTGTCTCCAAGACTTTGGGGTCCCATGCATGCACTGTAGACCCAACTTTTACTCATGAGTGCTGGGGATGCAGTCCTAAATCCTGATGCTTGTGCAGTGAGCATTTTGTCCACCTCCCCACCCCCTGATTTTTTTTAAAGATTTATTTTTCTTCTATTTTGTACATAGGTGTTTTCTTTACATGTATGTCTGTGCCCCATATGCATGCTTGCTGCCCCTGGGGGTCAGAAGAGGGCATCAGATCCTCTAGGATTGGAGTTACAGATGGTTGTAAGCCACCATGTAGATGCTGGGAATTGAACCTGGGTCCTTTTGAAAGAACAGTCATGTTTCGTAACTGCTGAGACATCTCTTGAAACCCCCTTCCCCAACTTTTATTTAGGCTACTTTAGTAAATTTCTTTCTTCCTTCCTTCCTTTCTTTCTTTCTCTCTTTCTTTCTTTCCGTTTTTTTTTTTGTGGTTTTTTTATTTTTATTTTTTTTTATTTCTTTGAGACAAGATTTCTCTGTGTAGCCCTGGCTGTCCTGGAACTTGCTCTGTAGACCAGGCTGGATTCGAACTCACAGAGATCTGCCTGCCTCTGCCTCCTGAGTGCTGGGATTAAAGGTGTGTACCAACCGCCGCTGCCCAGTTACACTAAATTTCTTTAAAGTATTGTGTAAGAAAATCCTCAGGCTACATGTACAAAGCATGTATTGAAACTGGACCTGGGGCTGGAGAGACGGCTCAGCGGTTGTCAACACTGGCTGCTCTTGCAGAGGACCCTGGTTCAGTTCCCTGAACTCAAATGGTGGCTTGCAAAACTGTAACTGCAGTTTCCAGGGGAAACAGCGCCCTCTTCTGGCCTCTCTGTGCCCAAGCTGGCCTTGAACTCACAGAAATCTGCTTCCCCGTGCTCGGATTAAAGGCGTGTGCCACCACCGCCTGTCTATAAAAATCTTTTAAAAAGGAAAAAAAAAATTTCAAGCTTATATTTGGGGCCCAAAATATAGTATGCGTATTCGACTAATCTGAAATCTGAAAAAGTCTGAAGTCAAGAAGCATGAACAATCCCATTTGTGCATCCTGTTAACCTGTTGTGGGTCACCTCCCCTGTGTCACTGTGAGCCAGGTGAAGGGGAGGATCTTCAAACAGTGACTGGCATTAGCAAGTGGCCGTCATTGTCCATTGAATGGCCACATGAACTCAGAGCAGTTGTTAAACAATGGGTTGTTGTGCTCTCAATTAAAGGGTTTTACTGGGGCGTCTTATAAGTCTAACCACCAGGGCCATTCACACAAAGGTCCCCCTCCCCTCCAGACGTCCCTAGGCCAGTCTTCTTGGCTCAGAAGACCATGTGTCCAGGTACTGAGGCAGAGTAAAGGTGGAGGGTCTGAGCACTTGCAGGTCTGTCAGAAGTTGTTAATGTATCATCACTTAACTGTTAGAGAGATATTTTTCCCTTCAATTTTTTTTCTTTGCATTAAGAAATATTATTTTTCCAGCCTGATCTACTGAGTGAGTTCTAGGACAGCCACAGCTATGCAGAGAAACCCTGTCTTGAAAACAAAAAGAAAAGTTATTATTTTTATTTTTTTAAATAGTATATATGGGGGGGGGGGGGCTTGTGCACATGAGTGCAGGTGCCCTAGGAGGCTAGAGGCATCTGATCCAGTGGAGCTGGACGTAGGAGAAGCTACGATCCACCTGACGTGGGTTAACTTGGGTCCCCTGCAATGCAACCCCCACACTCTTAACCGCTGAGCTAGCTCTTCAGCCCACTTGGTTCTGTTTTTTTTTTTTTTTAAAGATAGGCTGTCATGTATGTAGCTCAGTGTTATTGGTATTTTTGTTCTTTTTACTCTCTTGGAGGGCCCGCCACCCAGCTCCCAAATAAATCACACTCGGAAGTTTATTCTTACTTATAAATGTCTGGCCTTAACTTGGCTTGTTTCTAGCCAGCTTTACTTAAATTATCCCATCTACCTTTGGCCTTGGGCCTTTTCCTTTATAATCCTGTATACCTTTCTTTGTTTCTTACTCTGTGGCTGCCTGTTTGGCCCCTGATGTCCTCCTTCACTGGCTATTTCTCCTTTTCTCCCAGATTTCTCCTTCTATTTATCCTCTCTGCCTGCCAGCCCCGCCTATTCTTTCTCTTGTTTTGCTATTGGCCATTCAGCTCTTTATGAGACCATCAGATGTTTTACACAGGTACAGTAACCCAGCTTCACAGAGTTAAACAAATGCAACATAAACAAAAGTAACACCTTAAAATGATGTTCTACAACAGCACAGGCTGTCCTGCTATTCAACATGTAGCTTGAGCGGCCTCAGATCTGCCAGTCCTCTTGTCTCAGCATCCCAAGTGCTGGGATTACAGGTGTGCACCACAACACCAGCTAGATTTATGGTTTTGACTTGGTGGGTTTCCCTCCTGCTCGGACTGAAGCAGATTCCTGCATGGTGGGGGCTCCCTTCCAGACCCCAGATTAGGCACAAACCACAGCCAAACACCAGGGAAGCAGGGAAGAGAAGTTAAAGTGGCTGCTTTCTGACTCAGGCAGAAAAACAGCAGCAAATGACCTGGCAAGTGTCATTCTTAAGAAGAGAAGGGGAGGTCTGTGTTGGAATGGGCGAGGGTGCTGTTGTAAAGGAGATGGAGGATGAGGGACAAAGGGAGAGGGGCAGGGGTGTTTGTCCCAGAGGGACGATGAACTGTCTGGGTAGAGAGGAGACGGACGTGGCACACAGGAAAACGGCGGTGTATAAAGGAAAAGGGGAAACCCCTGTGTTACTATGAAGTGTTTCATTTTAATTGGGCATGTCAGTTAGGTGAGCCAAAGGGGGCTTCTGATTGCTGGACCTTGGTAGTCAGTCTCAGGAGGAGGAAGTGACCAAATAAGGGAACAGACCTTGTGGTTAGCTTTAGGAATGTGATCTAAGGGTTTTAGCAAGGCAGAGGGAATGGGGAGGAGGGCAAGGCCTGCCAGAGCCATGTGCTGTGGTGGGCTGTGTCCCTTCAGAGATAGAACCCAGGGCCTTGTACACGCAGGGCACACAGCTCCCTCCAGTTGCAGCCGCAGCTGTTGACTCACACCCTGTCTTTTTCTCCTAACAGGATTTTATCTTGGAACACTACAGCGAAGACAGCTATTTGTATGAAGATGACATTGCAGATCTTATGGACCTGCGGCAGGTACGTGCAGCAGCCAGCCAGTCAGCTCTGCTTGCTTCAGACAGCCCATGAATGACACTTGTAGCCTTAGAAAGTCCGGGATGCTGGGCTTGGAGAGGGGCTGTCGGGTCATCCATGGTATCCACGCTGTGTCAGAAGGCGGTGGAAGGGGTGGGACTTGCCCGTGTGGGGGCTGGGGCTGGGTTCCAGGATTCTCATTTCCTCCTCCTCCTCCACCGCCTCTCCTAGAGTTCATGATACCCACGGCAAGGTGTCTGAGTGTTCAGGGATGGGTCCTGGACCACGACCCTCACCTTGCTTACACCCCTGTGTCTTCCTTTTCAGGCTTGTCGAACACCCAGCAGGGATGAGGCAGGGGTTGAGCTGCTCATGTCCTACTTCATCCAGCTGGGCTTTGTGGAGAGTAGGTTTTTCCCGGCCACCCGCCACATGGGGCTCTTGTTTACCTGGTAAGAGCTCTCTGGGGTCCTCTCTGCTGTGCACCTCTACATTCTGACTGTGGTGTTTGCCTAGCAGGTTCCTGGGCAGGGGCTGTCTGCAAATCTGTGTTTGTGTAAAGACCCAGAGATGGAAAACTGTGACTGTGGCTTCTTGCTTCTCAAACGAGCCTCAGAAAGGGGCCTTTGTGTGTGTGTGTGTGTGTGTGTGTGTGTGTGTGTGTGTGTGTGTGTGTGTGTGTGTGTTCATTTTGTCATTGAGGGAGATTCAGAGTTCTCAGTTGGAACTAATGAAGCAAGACAATTTTTTTTTCTTTTTGAGAAGATTCTTTTCTTACATGGAGCAGGGTGTGGGTGTGAGCTGGAATTGAGTTTGATCCCAGAGACAAGGACAGCAAAAAGAGAATTTTTTTTTTTTTTTAAACATAGGATTTCACCATGTAGTCCCAAGATCCTCTTAAATCGACCTCAAACTGGTTGCAATCCTCCTGTCTCTGCAAGCCAAGTGCTGTGATGGTAGATGTGTACCACTGGAAGGAGATTTTAAAACTTGAAACAAAACATTTGACTCTTTTCCATGATCATTTAAAGATTAATATGGTTTCTTGAGAAAGGTTTCTTGGTAGGTGGCCTAGACTGTCAAACTCACAATCCTCCTGCCTCAGCCTTCAGAGGGTGCCAGGATGATAGGCATCACCACCAGGTCTGGCTTGTGGGGATATTTTTCTTTTTCTTTTGAGATAGGTCTTTCTGTATACCCCAGGCTGGCTTCAAATTCATGGTCCTCCTGCCTCAGCCTCCCAAGTGCTGGGATGATAGATATGAACCCCATATATATAAAACATCCACGGAGTCTGTTTAAAGGGCAGAGAATTTATTAAGGGGAAAAACTCAATGTACAGAACAGAATTGTCACGGGTTCTAGAACGCTGTTCTGACCACCTGAACCAGTCCCTTATCCAAGTCCCACAAGGGAGAGACGAGAGCGATGCCTGTGTGCATCCCAGGTTCTAAGGGTCAGTCACCAAGAGGCCACGCCCCACATGTACTTCATGAAGCAGTTACCTGCCGCATCTCTAGGGGCGGTACTTCAAGGTCATAGAACAACTATCCACTACACATATAGTCAGACCTATCATCTTGCTTGGAAACAAAAGCCTGATTGCTTGTGTGTGCATCTTTGAATTTCATGTGAGAAGTGAGCTTCTGTTTTTGTGTGCCCAGAAGTGGGGTTAATTAGCCAAGTCATCTGTATGATCAGGACCTGTTTGTTTTTCATAGGTATGACTCCCTCACTGGGGTTCCAGTCAGCCAGCAGAACCTACTGCTGGAGAAGGCCAGCATTCTTTTCAACATCGGGGCACTCTACACCCAGATTGGGACCCGCTGTAACCGGCAGACACAGGCTGGGCTGGAGAGCGCAGTGTCTGCCTTCCAGAGAGCTGCAGGTGTGTGTCCTCCAGGGCAGCCATGCTACAGTCTCGAATCCACCAAGTGGCACCAATGGTGCTGGCTCTGTCCCCAGCTCAAGAGCATTGCATGGGTCCTCTGCAGACCCACCCAGTACTAATGCCTTACAAGTCTGACAAGGGCTCGGGGCATGACTCCAGAGAAAGAGCACTTGCCTGAAATCCACCAGTGAGGGGTTGGGGGGGCATGACTCAGAGGCAGAAGGCTTGACTAGCTTGAGGGAGGCCCTAGGGTCAATCTATAATACCACACACACAAAGGAGAAAGGAAGGACTGTGTAACTTCTTGGTCAGGAGACTTACTCAATGGTTGGCATCATGTGGTCTCAATCCACTAGGGTTCATATGCATAGTGAGGCTTGTTGTTAATGATTAATTTTTTCCAGGTGAGTGGCTTCAGTGATGGCCAGGAATATTTCTCAATGATGGGAATACAGTAACTTGCCTTAACTGGTGAAGATATATGTAGTCTTTAGAATTTGCTATTAGTTGTTACGGTATCAGTCAATACAGTAATCTGTGCATAAGGGAACATGTTCCAACACATGCATGAAACTATGAACAGTCTGAGGCCTGGAGACGGACATTTGCCTGGCATGTGTGAGGCTCCAGGCGACAAACGAGGGGACTGGAGAAAGGACAAGGAAGGAAGACAGAAGAAAGAAGTCCTGTAATACGTCCATATCCGTGATAGATTGGGCACAAAGATTAACAAAACAATAAAAACAGAACAATGATAACAATACAAGGGGATCAGTGTTATGAATTGCCTGTTTCTGGAATTTTCCATGTAACATTATCATATTACAGTTGGCTGAAAGTAACTGAGCCGGAACAAAGCTGAACCTCAGATAAAGGGAATTACTGTTATTATCTGCACTTTCATATTGTGTTAATCGGCCAAGTTTGCAGAGCCTGCAGCAGCCGACTTCAGCGCTGTCAGGCAGCGTGCACCAGGAGCCTGCAGCAGCTGACTTCAGTGCAGGCAGCATGCACCAGGAGCCTGCAGTGGCCAACTTCAGTGCAGGCAGCATGTACCAGGAGAGAGCCTACAGCAGCCGACTTCAGTGCAGGCAACATGCACCAGAAGGGAGCCTGCAGCAGCCAACTTCATCGCTGTCAGGCAGCATGTACCAGGAGAGATCCTGCAGCGGCCAACTTCAGTGCAGGCAGCATGCACCAGGAGAGAGCCTGCAGCGGCCGACTTCAGCGCTGTCAGGCAGCATGTACCAGGAGAGAGCCTGCAGCGGCCAACTTCAGTGCAGGCAGCATGCACCAGGAGAGAACCTGCAGCGGCCGACTTCAGCGCTGTCAGGCAACATGCACCAGAAGGGAGCCTGCAGCGGCCGACTTCAGCGCTGTCAGGCAGCATGCACCAG
>CABHPQ010193584.1:22894-37155 GCA_902168405.1 Peromyscus aztecus | reverse complement strand
TGTCTCTCAGGCAGTCTTTGAACTCTGGATCCTCCTGCCACGGCTTGACTTTCTGGATCAAAGGGAACAGCGGTTCTAGTCTTAGGGACTAATGATGTTGTCCCCTGGCCTTGCAGCCATTGTCTTTTCCCAGATGGGGAGGAGGGAGGAAAGAGAGGGGGTGTCTCTATTTGCTGACCTTATTCCACACTAGCTCAGCGCTAGAGTAATTACTTAGCAAGGGCAAGGCCCTGGGTCTTGTCCCCAGCACTAAAAGACAAATGAAATACACATAAAAAATACAAACCCTGTAACAGCCAAGGGTTCCTCACTCTTTTTTAAAAAATTAATTTATTTTTATTTTATGTGCATTGGTGTTTTGCCTGCATATATGTCTGGGGGAGGTGTTGAGTCCCCAGAATTGGAGTTACAAAACAAGTGTGAGCTGCCATGTGGGTGCTGGGAATTGAACCCTGATCCTCTGGAAGGACAGCCAGTGCTCCTAACCACTGAGCCATCTCCCCAGTCCCATGGTCCCTCACTATTTATATGGGTCTAAAGGCCAGGCAGAATGCAGGCTGACCATGGCCTTTATAAGGGTCCCAGCTTGCAGAGGTGCACACACCACAGTCCAGAGGGCCTGCTGGCTTTCCTCTTGCTGTGGGATTGTGGCCAAGAGGAGTCCCCTGGCAGAAGCAGAGTGTTCAGGTGACTCAGGGGAGAGTCAATGTGATGAGCCATAACACTGTAAATGTCCCTTGTTTCCTGGGGCTGTTTGGACAGTTGCCAAGACACCACCTGATGCTGCTGGGCATCAGCTTTCTCTGGACCAACACTTCCTCCTGTGGCTCAGGTGCAACGTCTCCGGACACAAAGGCTGCATTGGAAGTGGCCACAAAGAACAGAGGCAGTGCAGGTGCTTCTCAGCCATAGGTGCGGGGGAGAGCGTGGGCAGCAGGGCTGTCTGCGGAGCGCCAGGGACAGAGAGAAGGTGGTGAACCGTGTGAGTTCTGGCTTTCAGGGAGAGCTGAGAGTTCATTTGGCCCCTAAGGCTTTGGAAAACTCCCAGGTTTCCATTTGCTTATAAGAGAAAAGAGAGACCCAACCAACTTCAGAGGTGGTTTATTTTTCTTTGGCACTGTTTGCATTTCACAGTACCATAAGTTGCCGTAAAGACAGCAATCACAGTAATGTACAGGTTCAAGGTCAAACCCAAATACTAGCCCTACCCTCACGCCACAGCCATCTAGATAAGGACTGTTCCTATGGTGTAACAATCTTATTGGTTAGAATAAGTGGGCCATAGGGTACTTCTGGAAATACAGTTCATTTGTGGACATTTTAGTGATTGTATGAGTGACATATAGTAGATGTTGATGTGGGCTGTGGAGCTCATGGGAAGGAGCCTGTAGTTTAATAAAGACTGATTCTTCTGGTGTCTACTTCCATTCTTTTGGGAGTGACTCCCCTGAGAATGGATTGGGATGTTCGAAGGAAGGCAACTGGGCCTCTACCTAGGAGATATCCTAGGAGGGTAAGAGCGCTATTTGTTTTTTGTGTTTTTAATATTTTTAAGCTTTATTTTCATTTATTAATATGGGTATTTTGCCTGCATGTAGGTCTGTGCATCATGTGCATGTAGAGGCTGCAGAGGCTGGAAGGGGGTGTTGGATCTTCTGGGACTGGAATTGTAGACTGTGTGAGCTGCCATGTGGGTGCTGGGAATCAAACCCTGGTCCTCTGGAAGAGCGACCAGTGCTCTTAACCATTGAGCCATCTCTCCAGCCCTACAAGAGGCTATTTGTTTTAATTTTGTATTATCAAGGTCTTGCTGTGTAGCCCAGGCTGGCCTCAAACTCAAGATATTCTGTCTTTAACCTCCCAAATTGGGGAGATCACAGGCCTGCACCGTTTGTCCATTTGTTTATTTTAGGCATGGAAATCTCAGCTCCCTCCCTCCAGCCTCCAGCGTGGCGGTGAGAAGCGGAATGAGCTGTGTGTGTATTGCAGGGTATGGCTTGCTATTTCCGTACTTTCTGGCTGACAGCTCTGGCAAAATCAGCAACAAACAACTCTTGTTTTCCAGATTTTGGTGGTTGAGTGAGGGATTGTATAAGCAAGGAGCCAGAAAGGCAGAGAAAAATATCCTTGCTGGGGAAACACAGCTGCCTTGTGTGGCCCAGTACTGGGGTCTCTAGTCTAGTGCTGTCCCAGGCCAACCCTGTCTGTCACCTGAACTTCTGTATGTGTGGGCTTTATCTGGAGTCACTCATGTCTTCCAAATTAAATGTCTCCAGTTTTACAGGTGAACAACCTGTTGGAGTCGTTGGGAACGATGAATACACTACAGGGTAGCTCTACTGTATTTACTGAATTATTTATTTTAAGGCTGGTCTTGCTATGTAACAGCCCAGCCTAACTTTGAGCTCCTGATACTCCTGCCTCACCCTCCTGAGTGCTGGGACCACTGGTGTGTGCCATCACACTTGGCATCCTGTGGTGGAATTTTACTCAGCAGCAAAAAGGAACAAACACTGGTGAATGGGCAAATCTTAAGACATGTTGTTGGGCAAAATAAAGAGAGATATTGGTTCCATTTATGTAGTTTGAGAACACACAGAAATGTAAGGTGATAAAAATCAAAGTGTTAGGCCTGTGCGATGGCTCAGCTGTCAAAACTGCCAAGTCTGATGAGCTGCTTCTTCTCCAGAATCCACAAGACAGAGGAGAAAATGACTCCCCAAAGTTGTCCTCTGACCTCCACACAAGTGCTGTGATACATGTGCACCCTTATATATATGTATGTATATATATGTGAATGCACACATTCACATGGTATCACTCACGTGTGAACACAGACATACACACATTTTATATATTATATATATATATATGTATACACACACATATAATGAAATGTAATTTAAAAAATTTTAAAAGAAAAAAAAATTTTAAAAGAAAGCCAAGTTTTGATTGCTTGGGTAGATTTTGAGTGGAGTGGTGATAATATAGGCATATATGTTGTCCAAATGCATTGAATTCTGCACTTAAGATTTGTATATTTTATAATGTGGGAATTAAACTTTGGTTTAAAAGTAGCAGAAGGTAACAAACCGGTTCCTGTAACTGAGAAATCCAGAGCAATGGCTTCAGGTCTGGCTTGATCAAGGGCCCAAATGCTGTCACTAAAGTTTTCTTTTGGTTGCTGGATGGTGGTGGTACACACCTTTAATCCCAGAGGCATGCAGATCTCTGTGAGTTCAAGGCCAGCCTGATCTACAGAGTGAGTTCCAAAACAGCCAGGGCTACACAGAGAAACCTTGTTTTGAAAAACAAACAAACAAAAAAAAAGTTTTCTTCTGCTCTGTTCCCTCTAGCAGATTCCATTTCTAGGGAAACATTCTCCTACTGCAACTTAATTCCCCCTACCTCTGAAGTGCAGGGATTATAGATGTGCACCGCCACACCCAGCGAGGGCCTCTTGTTGATAAGCTCTGATTGACATTCCCCACTCCTGTACTTTTCCCTGATCCAATCTAAGTTCTAGGGACTTGATTTTCCAAGTGTCCAGGCATGCGTCAGATGGTGTTCTTCCTCTTGGGAAGGGGGTGGGAAAACAGGGTTGTATCTCCCTAACCATCCCAGGCTTTGAGGTGAGGAGTGTTCCCTCAAACTGTGTGAGGTGAAGCCCGGCAGCCCTCAGCCAGGAAGCACATGGCTGGCAAGTGAGCTGCCTGAGTGCCCCTCCACAGCTCTGCAGCTGGAGCTTAGGGGCAGGAAGGACCAGCTGAAATCCATTCCAGCCTGTGCTGCTGCCAGGGGCTCCAGCTGCTCACTCTCCTCTCTGCCTCCCAGCTGTGGGGTCCAGGATGCTGTGCCAGCATCCATGTAGGGGTCTAACATCTGGGAAGTGGCCCTAAGCTAGCAACGAGATTGAACATTCCCTCAGAACTTGCTTTCCTGGGGTGTTAGCTGTCTGACTACCCTTTCGCTGTTTTTTAAGGCTTATTTTTTACTTTCAGTTATGTGTGTGTGCACTTGCCTGAGTGTGGTTTTGTGCCCATGAGTGGAGGTGCCAGTGGAGGCCAGAAGAGGACGGTGGAAATCCTCTGGAGCCTGAGTTATAGTTGACTTAAGCTACTTACAGTGTGTGTGCGTGCTGAAGCCAAACTTGGATCTTTTGCAAGAGCAGCAAGTCCTCTTAACCACTGAGCAATATCTCCAGTACTCCCCTTCATGTTTTAAAAGTAACTGAGCTGGGCGTGGTAGAGAACACCTTTAATCCCAGCTCTTGTGAGGCAGAGGCAGGTCGATCTCTGAGTTTGAAGCCAGCCTGGTCTACAAGGTGAGTTCCAGGACAGTTAAGGCTATTACACAGAGAAACACTGTCTGGAAAAACAAAAACAAACAAAAAAAGAGTAACTGAAATGTCCAAACCTAATTTTTTGAGGGAACTAAATGGGCCTGCATAGGACACTCACTTCCTTGAAAGTCTGTTTGTGGTTTATTTTTTTATATCTTTTAAAGAAAGTCCTATTATGTAGCTCATACTGGCTTTGAACACATCATCTTTCCTCAGCCTTCCAAGTGTACTGGGATTACAGGCTTGCACCACCTACCTGGCACTCATTGTATGTAGGACTCTGTCAATAGTGACTTTTTTTTTTTTTTGGCTTTTCGAGACAGGATTTCTCTATGTAGCTTTGGAGCCTGTCCTGGATCTTATTCTGTAGACCAGGCTGGCCTCGAACTCACAGAGATCCTCCTGGCTCTGCCTCCTGAGTGCTGGGATTAAAGACATGCGCCACCACCCCTAGGCTTCAATAGTGACACTTAAAGCCTGACAGGTTAACTCAGTTGGGCCTGAGTTCTGGGCCAGGATGGTGTGACATGGAAGAGGCACTGAGCTGATTGGAAGCTGTTCAGGGTGAGAGACAGTCAGACAAGGCCAGAGGACTGGAGATGGATCTCAGTGGTAGAACACTCGCTTACCTAGTATGCATGAGGCCCCAGGTTTCATCTATAGCATGGACAAAAAACCCCAAGAAACTCGCTAACATGACTAAATTTTAGGGCTGGGTGAGGTCAGTGGCAGACTACTTGTGTGGCATGCGTGAGGCCCTGGATTCAAGTCCCATGACCACCACCACCACACACACACACACACACACACACACACACACACACTTGCAGGCACACATGAATAGCACACACAAGATAAGACCAGAGATGAGAAATGTGTAGTGGCTTCTCTCAGGAAAGGACTCACCAACACTCAGCAGGGGCTGCTGTGTGGCTCAGCTCCTTATGGTACCAGGGTTTCTTTCTGGAGGTCTTGCCTAAATGTACTACTTCTCTGGTAACTTTGCAAGCAGTTGGATGGGTGTTTTTTGTCAGTTCCAGCAGCGCCCAACATTCCTACCTGTCAGTAAGAAGTAATGTAGTGTTGAGTCCAGTGACTCAGTGCGGTCTAATCCCCTGCATTCCTATGCCTTATCTAGAAACTGGACCCTAAGTCTGTGGGCTGCGTAGGGCAGGGATTCCAGAAGGTAGGTAAGGTATAGGGAGAGGAAAAAGTTCTCATTCATGAGCTGGGATGGATGCTTATCTGAGCTTCAAGAAGGACTTCATATGTAAAGTGTCCGTAAAACGGCTCTGGTGAGTGGTAGCATTCTGAGGCAAGTTGGACCAGCCCTCCATGGTGATTTTCAGCCCTTTACTATTAAATCAACTTAACGGTAAAAACTTTTTTAATGGCTGGAGAAATGGCTTAACAGTTAGGAGCACTTGCTGCTCTGGCAGCGGACCCAGGTCCCGGCATTCACGAGGTAGTCCAGCCCATGACTGCAAGGAACTCCAGTTCTAGGGGACCTGACACTCTTCTGTCCCTCACAGGCATCGCACACTTGTGCACATAACACAAATGCAGGCCAATGCTCGCATACATAAAATAAAAAGAAATAAAATCTGAAAACAATTTAATAGTTTCTGGGGAAAAAGAAAGAAACCTCTGTGCTCCTAGAAAGGATCTCATGTAGCCTAGGCTGGCCCGGAAGTTCTGATCATCCTGCCTTCTCCTTCAGAGTGCTGGGATTGCAGGCATGCACACGCAGGGCTTCATGCATGCTAGAAAAGCGCTGCACCAACTAAGGCCTATCCCAGCTGCCCCCTTTAGGATGTAAAAATGTGTGTGTGTGTGTGTGTGTGTGTGTGTGTGCGCGCGCGCGCGCATGAGCGCGCGCGCGCACAAGTAAGCTGAGATGCCCGCAGAGGCCAGAGGTGTTGGATCCCTTGGAGCAGATGTGAGCCATCTGGTGTGGGTTCTGGTCCTCTTCTACTGTTGAGCCATCTCTCTAGCCTTGGTCTCCCGTCTAGTAAAGGCTGACTTCAAACGCACTATGTAGTTCAGACTGGCCTTGAACACCCAATCCTCCTGCTTCAGACTTTGAGTGCTGACAAGTTTCCTCATTTCAAATTTAAAAATCAGAGGTTAATGGTCTAAATTAAAAGATGCTCGCCTTACGATCCGTTCCAATATCTGCACAGTTTAGAAGGCAGCCATGCTCCCCACTCTGCCACCAGTGCAAATGTAATGTAAGCATTTGACTATGGAGGGAAGTGTTATGGGACTGAAAGCTGGGTGGGGTGGAAGGGTGGGATTTTGTGCTGGAGGGATGATGGTTTCCTTCTGGGAAGAGAGTATAAGAAATTCCTGAGGAAGGAAGGTAACTCACTTCTCTAGTCCAAAGGCCAGATTGTGGGGCCCCTGAGCAGGTTGGGCTGTAGATAACTTGCCTCTCCCTCCTAGGGGTCCAGGCCATGAGTGTTCAGGGTGGGGGTAAGGGAGGAGGTGGTTGAGGTTGTTAGGTGTGAGGTTCCTGAGTTGGCAGGGGCAGAGCCCCATCTGAGAACACTGCCTACCAGGACACTCCCAGGGAGTAGCCACTGGTCTTACAGATAAGCCTCACCAAGGAATGTGGTCCTTGCTCTGACCCCGCTTGTCTGAGCTAGGAAGGGCACCATTAGGTTTAAATGATCTGAAACTTGACACAGACAATCCGAAGACCCTAGAAGGGGTGGGGGATGTACCCCAGGGGTAGAGCACTTGTCTAGTGGGTTCAATTGCCTGCACTGCAGGAAGAAAAAGGAAAGAAACAAATACCTCAGGAAATCATAGGCAGAGAACCCAAGCAGGCACCGATAGAGAAGTCCAAATGATCATCAGCACATAACAAATGTTCGCCTAAGAAGGCTTGAGTCCTGGAGACTGAGTTTCTAGTTTTGCAAAGATGAAAAATAATATTTTGGGGGCAGATGAGAAGACTCAACACAAACAAGGTGATTATTGTCATGGTTGGCAACCTGAAATTGATTCCCAGGACCCACACAAGGGGCAGAAAGAGAACTGACTCCCACAAGTTGTCTCTGATCTTTACACATATGCCATGACAAGTGTGACCTCCCACTAATCATACTAATGACACTTTGGAAGCTAGGTATGACAGTGTACACCTATAATCTCAATCTCAGAAAGCTGAGGCAGGAGAATCACTGTAAATTGGAAGCTGACTTAGGCTGCATAGAGAGACCCTGCTTTAAAACAAACAAACAAACAAACCGAAAACACATTAACAAACAAAACAAAACAAAACAAAAAAAGCCCCTTTGAACCTGACAAATAAGATAACTCAGTTTCAAATGGGCAAAGGTTTTCAGTCAGTAATTTCCCAGAAAAGATGTACAAATGGCTACAGACCCATGAAAAAGACTCAGCCCTTTCTGGGCCCGATTTCCATATCCCAGGACCAAGCAAGGAAATGACACAGGGCAAGAATTCTTCCTGGCTTAGTCAGGGTCTAAGGTCTCTAGCCGTAGCCTCTGCAGTGACAGAGTGGTTTTATTTTATTTTATGTAGGAGAGGTGGGCCGTACTAGGACTGGAACCCAAGGCCTTGCACATGCCAGGCCAGCCCGCTGCCGTTGAGTCATATTCCTAACCAAGCCAATGAAAAAGGTGAACCATGATGACATACCACACACACCAGGATGGTGTGCTGGCTAGTTTGACGTCAGTGTGATAAAAACCTAGACGTACAGGGAAGAGAAAATGCCAACGTAAGACTGGCTTGTGGGCAAGTCGGTGGGGGTGTTGTCTTGATTAATGATTGCTGTGAGAGGCCCCTGTCCACTGGGAGTGGTCCACCCCTGGACTGGTGGTCCTGGATGGCATAAGAAGGCAGACTGAGCAAGCCAGCCAGCAGGAGTCTGGCTTCTGCTTCCGTTTCTGCTTCCAGGTTCTGGCTTTGAGTTCCTGCCCTGACTCAGGGAGTGATGACAGAGTATAAGATGAAATAAAACATTAGCTTTGGGTCATGGTGTTTTATCACAGCAATAGAAACCTAGCTAAGACAGATGGCTGTCGTTATAAAAAAAAAAAAATAGTAGGTCTGAGGCTGTAGCTCAGTACTGGAGTACCTGCCTGAATCTGTCAGTGAAGAGCTGGGGGTGTGGCTCAGTGGTAGAGAACTTGCTACAATCTACCAGTGAGGAGCTGAGAGCATGGCTTAGGTGTAGAATACTTGCTAATGGGAATTTAAAATAGAAATTGACAAATTATCTCATAGTTTCTCAAATGGTTAAACAGAATTAACCACATGACCCATATATACAAGCTTGTTCAAAGAACAGCTTGTCTTGTATAGGAAATGAGATTTTAGTTCTTCTTTTGGTTTTTTGTTTTTAAGACAAGGTTTCTCTGTGTAACAGCCCTGGCTGTTCTGGAACTCAATTTGTAGACCAGGCTAGCCTTGAACTCACAGAGATCTGCTTGTCTCTGCCTCCTGCGTGTTGGAATTACACACACACATTGTGTGAACCCTGGGGAGAGAAAAGCGTGTTATCTACACTCCAACCTGCTCAGGGGGCCCTCTGGTCAGTGGCCTTTGGACTAAAGGGTCAGAAATGAGTTACTTTCCATTCTCAAGGTTTCTCTTCCTCCTCTTCCTCCTTTTAAAGTTTTTTTTTTTTTCTCCAGTTCAGGCTCTCTTGTAGCCCAGGCTTGTTGTTGCTAAGACTGTCTTTGAATTTCTGATCTTCTGTTCTCACGTCCCAAATACTGAGATTTTAGGTGTGGACACTGTACCGGGCCTCTAGCCTTACACAATGAGAACCCCTCAAGTGTCCAGCAACTGGTGAATGGTTAAACAGAACAAACGTTGTATGCTTATCTAACGATGAAAGAGCGGCCTGGTGCAGGTTGTGATCTGGGTGAACTTTGAAAACGACACACTAGCCAGATGTGGTGGCACTAGGCTGTAAGCCCAGACTGTAGGAAACTGAGGTAGGGGACCACAGATAAGGCTAGCCTGGGCTATATGATAAGACCCTTTCAAACAACAATGAAACAAGATATAATGGGGTTGTGGGAGGAAAAGAGAAAGCTAGTTGGCACAGTGCTTGGAGGACTCGAGTTCAATCCCCAGAACCCACATAAAGGAAAACAAGCCAGACAGGATGCACACTTGTGACCATTGCTGAGGCGGAAATGGATGAGCCCCGGCATCTGACCAGCCAGTCTAGCCTACATGGTGAGGTCCAGGCCAGTGAGAGACTGTATCAACACAGAGGTGGATGGTACCTGAGGAATGATACCTGAGGCTGTCCACTGGCATCCACTAGCACACACACACACACACACACACACACACACACACAGAGAGAGAGAGAGAGAGAGAGAGAGAGAGAGAGAGAGAGCAGTGCACTATGTGAAAGTAGACAGACACAGAAGGCCGCCCCCATATTGAATAATTCTATTTCTGTGAAATATCCAGAATGAGCAAGTCTGTATAGGCCAGAAAACAGGGCTGGCACGGCTCAAGGATGAGGAATGGTACTAGTGGATGCTCAGTTTCCTTTTGAGATACTAAAAGCTCCAAAATCAGAAATAGGTGATGGCCATGTATTGTGGGGGCAGATGTTTAAAAAAGCAAACAAAAAACACTGACTGCTTCTTTTATTTATTCAGTTAGGGACTGAACCAGGGCCTTGAACAGGCTAAGCATGCACTCCCTGTTGGAGGGTTGGCTCCTGGTCCTGAATGCTTTAAGTGGTTGGGTGGATGGTGCTTTAGTTTTATTTTGCTGACAGGTTTTACTGTGATACCCAGGTTCTAGATTCATAATCCTCCTGCCCCAGCTATGCTAAGATTACAGGTATGTTCCGCCATGACTGGCCAAATGTGTAGACTTCGAAAACTATTACATTGTGTGTGTTTCAGTTCTGTAACTTGATGCTATCAGATACATCAGATAGGGAAATACTTACACAAATGTAACTATGTACAGTTACTATTTGTTTTTTTGTGGGAAGAGCAACTAAAATCTCATTTCTCAGCAATCTCAGTTACAGTGTAGTCTTTCCTGCCTTTATGTTATAGGTAGCATCCTAGTCAGTTTTGTTTGTTGGATTGTTTTTGTTTTTTGAGACAGGGTTTCTCTGTGTAGCTCTGGCCATGGTAGAACTCACTCTGTAGACCAGGCTGGCCTCAAACTCAGAGATCAGCCTGTCTCTGCTTCCCAAATGCTGGGATTAAAGGCGTGTGCCACCACCCAGCTCATACCTTAGCATCATTACACCGTTTTTTTTTTTAATTTATATATTTGTTTGTTTGTTTTTGTTTTTTGAGACAGGGTTTCTCTGTGTAGCCCTGGCTGTCCTGGAACCTGCTCTGTAGAACAGGCTGGCCTCGAACTCACAGAGATTTGCCTGCCTCTGCCTCCCAAGTGCTGGGATTATAGGTGTGTCCAGCCACAAAGTGTTTGGGGGCTGTGTTATCATGATTTTTGCATTTTTATGCCTTTTCTTATTTTGTATATTTTCTATATTATCATAAAAAATTTTTGAGATTATATTTGCCACATTTCTCCATTCCATTTCTTTCCTCTAAACCCTTCCTTGCTCCTTCCTACTCTCCTTCAAATTCATGGTCACTTTTTCACTAATTGCTATTGCATGCATATATGTGTATGTATACACATGAATATTCCTAAATATAACCGGTTCATATAATGTTACGTTTATATGTTTTCAGGACTGACCCTTTGGTACTCTAAACACAAACTGGTGTGTGCTCCTGCTTGGGGAGATCCAGCCCTCCCACTCCCAGCTTTCCTCAGTGGCCTGTGGTTCCTTGTGTAGGGTTGAGGCCTCGTGAGCTTTTTCCTGTTCACTTCCGCATGTCCATTGGTGTCTCCCTTGTTCAGCTCATGTTTGAGCAGTTGTGTTGGTGAGACTTTATGGACTGGTTAAGGTTTTTTTTTTTTTTTTTTTTTTTTTCCTGTTCTACAGAATGCCATCATTTTGGGTGTGACTGACCTCTGAGGGGTGTCTCTTATTTTCCCATCAGGGCTGTAATCCCCTTGCGCAAACTGGCCGGAGTAAGCTGCAGAATCAAAGAGCTGCCCTGAACCAGCAGATCCTGAAGGCTGTGCGGATGCGGACAGGAGCTGAGAACCTTCTGAAGTGGGTACCTCTGGCTTTGCTACCCTGGCCAGGAGCCCTGGCTCTCCTGAGGACCTGTTTGTTTGATGGACATACAGCTGGGATCTTGCTTTTCAGCTTTGAGATTCCTTCTCATCTTGGGGCATCTAGACAGGTCCTTTTCTTGCCTAGATCTTTGTCATGTTAAAGACAGAGATGTTTTAGCCAGGCGGCACTCAGGAGGCAGAGCCAGGCAGATCTCTGTGAGTTCGAGGTCAGCCTGGTCTACAGAATGAGATCCAGGACAGGCACCAAAACTACACAGAGAAACCTTGTCTTGAAAAGCCCCCCCAAAAAAAAGACAGAGACATTTTATCCACCCTGTGTTTATGGAGAATCGTGACAGACAGTGGGATTACAGCCGTGTGTGTGTGTGTGTGTGTGTGTGTGTGTGTGTGTGTGTGTGTGTACATTTATATGTATATACTTAAGATTTGTTTACTTTAATTTTGTGTGTATGAGTGTTTGCCTTCATGTGTGTACATCATGAGAAACTTGGTGCCCACGGAGGCCAGAGAGGTCATTGCAGATCCCCTGGAACTGGAATTGCAGATGGCTGTGAGCTGCCATTCTAGTACTGGGAACAGAACTTGGGTCCTCTGCAAGAGCAGACAGTGCTCATAATTGATAGACACCTTTCCAGCCCCCAGCCGCAGCCGACTTGTTCGGAAGTCCAGTTACGGTTTTAGCATTTTTCCCGGACCTGACTCCTTTCTCCACTGCCCAGAGTGACGTCTGGTAGAGAGAGTCACTGCTTGGTGAATTTGTGTTGACTGGGTAAGGGACGGAGAACAGAAAGGAAAGCATGGGACATTTATATTACCAGTGTCTACCTTTCTAATGAAAGGAGTCGTAAGTAGGACATGGTGGCACATACCTGTGGTTTCAGCTACTTGAAGGTGGGCTGAGGCAGGAGGATTGCTTGAACCCCAGAGTTGGAGACACCTGGGCAAAGTAACAAAACCCTGTCTAGGAAAAAAGGATTGAGTTAATGAGAGAGGCAGAGCAGGTGGTGCTGGGTATTCACTGCTGTGCCGTGGGGATAAAATAGTTACTTATCAAGCAGAATTCACTAAAGCTGTACCTTTGTCTAGACGGCTGTAAATCCTCCCCACCCCCTTAAGTGCAGTGTGCCAGCTCGCTTTTGTTTACTAAAGTGCAGTCTCCTCCTACAGAGGACAACTCTGGGTATTGGCTCCCGCCGTCCATCTTGTTGAGGCCGGCTCTTGGAGCACACAGCAAACCCAAGTCATTAGTATTGCGAGGCAGGTGCTTTTACCTGCCAACCCGTCTCCCAGCCCCGCTGCCCCTGCATCCCCTTAGAGGTTTACAGGGCAGTTCTTTGGTTTGGCAGGGTCTCTTGTAGTCTAGGCTGGCTTATAACTTGCTATGCAGTTAAGGACGACCTTGAACTCCTGATTCTCCTGCCTTTACCTCTTCGTGCATGCTTGGGCATGGTCCATGTGCAGCGTATGACTTTGTGGTGTCTGTTCCCTTCCTCTACCGTGTAAATCCTGGGGACTGAACTCTGTTGTCAGCCTTGGCAGCACGCACCGTTATGTGCTGAGCCGCCTGGCCGGCCCTGCTTTGCAGTGTTTATAGCAGATACTAGACCGTTCTGCCTGCCCGGCTCTGTTACCAGAACAGCCTCTCTGAGGCCCAGGCCAGGCTCGGTCAAATGGTCAGGTTAGCAGTTGTGTGGCGGGTAGACGGAGGGTGGGGCAGGGTTGTAAATGATTCTCCCAGAGACTGATAAGTTAAACACCTCCGTTTAGAGACTGTTGTTAGAGGAAACCCTGGGGTACTTATTAATCGACCTCAACTGACACCGAAGCTTCAGGAAATCAAGGAGGGCATCAGGCCAAGCCTCACTCTGGCCCCACAGTGTCCCTGGCTGCCACTACTAGCAGCAGGTAATTACTGTCATACTTTGGGCCTGGCTGTCCTAGCCTCAGATTGCTAGGTGTCCCACTAAGCTTCCTAGATGCAGATAGTTACAGTGTGGGCAAGAGGGCCTTTGGGGAAACATCCAAATCCAAGCGCAGGCTTGGAAACAAGGGTCTCGGCCGCCATGACTGGGCAGGCGCTGTGAGCGGGAGGTTTGTGTCCCAGTTAGGTCCTCCCCTTCCCTGTGTCAGCCAGGAGACAGTGAGCTCCCTGGAGCTTGGTGGGAGATAACCGGCACTTTGAAGCGCCCTCCAGGCTGGCCATTGGCAGTACTCTGCCCTCCCACTTCCTGTCCCTCCCTTGAGAAAGGTGAGGCGGTACCAAACAGTTGTATGAGACGGAGAGATTAAAGCAAGTTACTGGGTTGTTCAGTTTTCATTAACTAGTTCTTGGTCAGAGAACAGGCTGTTTAACCATTCTGGTTGAACCTCCAGATGGCCTTCCATTGCTAGTCAGACTGAATCGGGAGAGCCTCTCTCTGAGGCTTTGTGTGTCAGTCAGTATGCATGCTGGTGAGGCACGGGGCTGGGCTCCGTGCTGGGGACTATGAGAATGGTGGGGCTGGGAGGGTACGCAGCATATAGCCCAGGCTGGCCTGGGAGGGTATGCAGCATATAGCCCAGGCTGGCCTGGACGTTGGCAGATCTTCTGTCTCAGCCTCCTTAGCGATGCTATTGCAGACATGCATCGTAACACCCAGGCCTTTTCTTTCTTTCTTTTCTTTTTCTTTCTCTCCTTTTCTTTCTCTCTTCTTCCTTTCTTTCTTTCTTTCTTTCTTTCTTTCTTTCTTTCTTTCTT
>CABHPQ010193584.1:0-16584 GCA_902168405.1 Peromyscus aztecus | reverse complement strand
CAGTCCCAGTCTGTTTTTTTGTTTTTGTGGAGAAAAAAGTCTCACTTTGTAGCCCTGGCTGGCCTGAATCTCAAGGTTCGCCTGCCTCTGCCTCCTAGATGCAGGATTTTAGGCATGTACCACCATGTTAGGGTTTTAAAATCTTTGGATTATGAACTTTTAAATATTGGCAACCACTTAAGGGCAGAAAAAAAGAACGCACTGGCAACCAAGGGAGTGAGTCACAGGCCTTCAGTTCACTTTGTGATGGTCAGGCCCAGGGTCAGGCTGGGGTGGCCCTGGCTGTAGTGAGGTGAATGACTGCTCACATCCATTCCTAGGAGCTCCAGCAGCTGTGCAGGGGGATGCCTGAGTCCCCTTGGCCTTCAGTCTGATGCCTGATCCTAGACCTGCCTTTTTCCCACATTGGGGACATATCTGATGCCTCAGCCAAGGGTCATATGGGGCACAGGGTGGCAACACCCCACCCCCACCCCACTGCCACCACGCTTGAATCCCTGGCAGAGTGGGAGGTGGGAACAGTTCTGGCAGGACAAACTGGCAGAGTAAAGACAGCTTGCCAGAGTCGGTTACTCTGTTCCAGCATGGTCTCCAAAGCATGTGGGAGACGGGAGTCAGCGGGGAGCCTGTTCTCAGAGGGACAGTTTCACTAAAAGGTTTGAAAGAAAATGAAAGTAAGCCGGAAATGAAGAGCCGATGTGGTTCAATGACAGAGCACCGTGTGCCGTCCCCAGCGCCACACGGAAGCAAATAGGGACACATGGGCCAGAATGTGAAGTTCGTATTTATTTTTCCATTGGACTTTTCATTGTTGTGACAGTTATCTGAAAAACAAAAACAAAAACCAACTTCAAAGAGACTGCATTTAGCCAGGTGGTGGTGGTGCATGACTTTAATCCCAGCACTTGGGAGGCAGAGGCAGGCAGATCTCTGTGAGTTCAAGGCCAGCCTGGTCTATAGAGCAAGTTCCAGGACAGCCAGGACAAGAGAAACCTTGTCTTGAAGAACAAAAACAGAACAACAAAACAACAACAAAAAAGAGAGGCTGGATTTAGTTAGCTCATGGTAGTTTCCAGTCCATGGTCAACTGGATCCATTGATTCTGAGCCAGGGAAAGGATGACTATCCTGTGTCAGGTGCATATATGCCATGGCAGCTGAGTAGCAGAGTGACTCGGGAGAGGGAAAAGATAACGTCTTTCAAAGGCATGCACCTAATGACCTTCCTCTAACCAGGCTCCATCTCCTAATGTTCCCACCACTGCCCCACAATGCCATCCCATTATGACCCCATCAGTGGGTCAACGCTGATGAAGTCAGAGACCCTCGTGATCCAGCACATCTTCAAATCCCCATTTCTGAGCATGGCTTGAAGAACAAGCCTTCAGCACGTCAGCCTTTGGGGAATACTTCTTACCCAAATCAAAGTAATCCTTGGAACTTGAGGCAGAAGAGCCATGGTCACATGGGAACTTTGCGTGGTAGACAAGGCACGTGTAAGGCTAGGCTGGGATACATGAGACCTTGTCTCAAAAGAAAAAAAAAGACCCCAGAGGCTCCAAGGTGCAGGAAAGCATGCGGTGTGTGTTGGGTAGTTGGAGGAAGTAGTTGGTTGTGGCCTGGCCGCCTCTGTATATGCTCGTGGCTCAACTTCTCTGACAGCGTTAACTGTGGGTCTTCTTATTCTGAATGGTTCTTATGGCACGCACATGCTCTTTCGTGAAAACCTGAGGGAGCTGATTCTTCTTCTCTTTGTGACACAGGTCATGGAGAGTCATGTTGGTGATGGTTTTTTTCTGGACAGGAAAGAGCCGAAATACTCTTTGCATGATGCTTCTCAGACTTGGGTTCAGTTGCCAGGCCACAGCCTGAGAGAGATGCACAAATGGGTCACTGATGTAAAAAGGCCGTCTTCCTCTGAGAAGATCCATAGAAGCCATTTGTTTTCATTCAGAAAAGCAGCCTGGGGATGGAGCATAGGAACCAAGGAACCCAAGCCGCCATCCTTGCTCCCTGACCAGGACCAGATGGTTCTAGATTTGTCCATCCTCTAGCCAGGCCCAGAGATAGCTGGGAACATCCGCCATCTTGCCTAGGTGTACTGTATTTGAGAATGCGTCTTCCACCAATGAGGTGATGAGAAACCTCACCTGTTCTAGAGACAGCTCAAACCTTAGGATTGATTTCTGAGTCATCTTTGTATCCAAAGGTCAAAGAGCCCTCCAAGCCCAGGACCCCTCCTGGCTGCCGGCATCTAATGAAAATCTAATTGCTTCATTCATTTACTAAATGTCTATCCCCACCCTACACCCCAGCTGTCCTAGCATTTTTATCAAAATCTGTTGACCATAAATGCACAGGTGCATGTTAATCGGTACCATGCCGTACCAATTTGCTCTGGCTTTGTAGTGACCTTGAACTCAGAGATCCATCTGCCTTTGCCTCCCAAGTGCTGGGAATAAAGGCGTGCACCACCACTGCCTGGCTGTAGTGACTTTTAAAATCAGATAGCACACATCTTCCAACTTTGCTTTACTTTCCCAAAATCGTTTTGGCTCTTTTTGGTTATCTGCAGCTCCATATAAATTTTAGGGTCCCATTCTCAGTTAATCACTCCCCACCTCTTTCTTTCTGTGCTAGGGATGAGTGCCTTACTCATGCTGGGGTTCTCTACCACTGGGGTTGTTAATTAAGCTAGGCTTGGTGGCTCAGCCTGTCATTTCAGCACTTGGCATGATGAGGAAGGAGGGAAGGAGGGAAGGAAGCCAGGGAGCTGTAAGGAGTCTTATTATATCATCTTGCCAGCTCCCAAATAACAACACAGAGACTTCTTGCTAATTAGGAAAGCTCAGCCTACAGCCTAGGCTTGTCCCACTAGCTCTTATAACTTAAATGAACCCATTTTTATTCATCTATATGTTGCCATGTGGCTCGTGGCTTTTACCTCTCCTCCTGCATGTCTGTCCCTCGGTGTCCATCCACTGGTGACTCTGCCTTTCTTCTCACAGAGCTCTCTCTGTCCAGAAGTCGTTGCTATACCTCCTGCCTAGCTATCAGCCATTTAGCTTCTTATTAAATCAATCACAGTGACATTTTCAGACAGTATAAAGGAATTTTCCACAACAGGGAGTGGTAAAAGTGTGGGTTGGAACTGGGTGGTGGTGACACACGCCTTTAATCCCAGCACTCAGGAGGCAGAGGCAGGTGGATCTCTGAGTTTGAGTTTGAGGCCAGCCTGGTCTACAGAGTGAGTTCCAGGACAGCCAGGGCTACACAGAGAAACCCTGTCTTGAAAAACCAAAAAACAAAAGTATGGGTTGGGAGTGTGCCTCAGTGATACAGAACTTGCCTTGTGTGTACAAAGCCCTGGGTCCATCCCTAGCAAGGAAGAGAAAGGTGAACGTAAGAGTGGTCTCATTGCTTTGTCCAGAAGAAGAAAAAAGAAAGCAATCAGTCTTTCACCAGTAAACATCATGGTAGCTACCAGCTTTCATGGATAGGTGCTCTTCGTCAGGTTCTGTATAGTCTCCCTTTTTGAAAGGTATATCTGTCTGTCTATCTATCATCTGCCTGTCTGTCTGTCTATCTATCTATCTATCTATCTATCTATCTTTGGTTTTGGCCTTGTACTCACAGAGAGCTACCTGCCTTTGCCTCTCAAGCTGGCATTAATGATATATACCAGCCACACCTGGCTAAGATTTGTGTTCTTTTTGTTGTGGTCATGTGTGTGTGTGTGTGTGTGTGTGTGTGTGTGTGTGTATACACATGAGTACATGAGTGCTAGTGCTTGAGGAAGCCAGAGGTGTCAGATCCTCCCGGAGCTGAGGTGACAGACAGCCGTCAGCCACCTGACGTGAGTGCTGGGAATCCAACTTGGGTCCTCTGCAAGAGTGGCACACACTTAACCACTGACCGACTCGCCAGCCTTGTGCGTGATGAGATTCATAGTCAAAGTTTTGTTTTGATTGGTTTTTCGGTGAGACAGTCACACTTGGTAGCCCCGGCTGGCCCCAAACTCTCAGTCCTCCTGTCTCTGCCTCCCATGTGCTAAGGAGATAATTTGTCACCTGTTCTTGGGTGACAAGAGGAGGTTTTGTTTGGGTTGGGTTTTGGTCTTCTCAAGGCTAATTCCTTTCAAGGCTTTCTCGGGATTCATGCCCAGCAGCTTCAGTGTCGATAGCCACATCCCAGGCCTGACCATTGGCTGGTGTGGTCAGGATAGCTCAGGGTCTCTGGGGTAGCTCGTCTGATTGCATCTAATAGCCACCCCCCCCCCCCCCCCCCGAGATTCCTTGTGGGAATGGCTCAGCAAGGTCAGTGGCTGAGTCTTCTCTCTCTCTCTTCCCCTTCTTCCCCCTCTCTGTCTCTCAACAGAGTGGCCACAAACCAGAAGGTGCGGGAACAGGTCCGCCTGGAGCTGAGCTTCGTCAACTCAGACCTGCAGATGCTGAAGGAGGAGCTGGAGGGACTCAACATCTCCGTGGGAGTGTACCAGGGCACCGAGTGAGTGAGCAGGCTTTCCAAATGCTCTTTGGGCTGGAGAGTGTGTCTGCATCCAGGATACTAAAAGATGCTGGTGTAGTGGACCGGGCAGCACCACTGGGGTGAAAGGGATGAACCTGTGAGGTTTGTAGGGAAAGAACTGGAACGTGGATTGAATGCCAAAAAGCATAAACTGCTTTGATGGATGTACTTTACTCTGAAAAGTGGAGCACCCACCCAAATCCCCATAGAAGATGGTACAGTGGGGATCCTTTAGAAAAGGACACTGTTAAATATTTGAGAAATGAATGCTGATATTCAAACCCTTTCCTCAGGGAGCACTTGAGGTGAGGCACTCAGAAATGCTCAGAGATTTATTTCTCTGCTTACTATGAGGGTGGTGTGGAGAGATACCCATGTTTAAGAAGAAATAATCAATGTGGTCTGGTAGCTTGGGCAATAATCCCAGCTATTCAGTAAGCTGAGACAGGAGAATCATGAGTTTGAGGCTAGCTCATGCTACGTAGCAAGATACTGTGTCAAAGTAAAAATAAAATGGTCAGGACATGTAGCTCAGTGGTAGAGCACCTGCCTAGAATCCCCTAGTGAGGGGCTGGGGGTGTGGCTCAGTGGTAGAGCCCCTGCCTAGAATCCCTCAGTGAGGGGCTGGGGGTGTGGCTCAGTGGTAGAGCCCCTGTCTAGAATCCCCAAATGAGGGGCTGGGGGCGTGGCTCAGTGGTAGAGCCCCTGCCTAGAATCCCCCAGTGAGGGGCTGGGGGCGTGGCTCAGTGGTAGAGCACCTGCCTAGAATCTTTAGAGAGGTACCAAGTGGCTCAGTGGTAGAGTGTTTGCTTAGTTTGCCCAAGGTCCATTCCTAAGTATCACAACAAAACAAAACAACCAAAATGTCCCAAGGAAGTAGTTCCCATGCCTTTTGCGTGGGGAAGCTGAGCCTTCTCAAGAAGTGGGTGAGTCTGAGTGGAAACCAGAGATAGTTTCCTGGATTAACAGAATGAAGACACTAGAGAATTTTGAGTCACCTTGGAATGCGCATTTCCTAATACTGATCCTTGTATGTCACCTGGGGCATTTCTCAAAGGTGGAGACAAGCATTCATGCCTGGAACCCTGCTGGTTATTTGGCCTATGACACCTGTGTCTGGCTTACCTGTGGACTCCTAGTGCAGTTTCAAAAACCCAGTGAGAACAAATAACAACAAACCCCCCAACCGCACCCCCTGGGCAAGATTCTCAGAGCCTGTGCTCTGACATTAGAATCTAGTGTTTTGTGCATAAGGGCTAAGAGGCTCACGCGTTCCAGGCAGGGTGATAGAACAGTCTGGGCTCCTGCTTGCTGTGTTGAAGAACAGGGCTGCTCTTCCTACAGAGAGAGGACGCTTGCAGCCCCATGTGGCCACTCCTCACAGTGGCTTCAGTTAATTTCCTTTGTCACCAGAAAAAGCAGAGGGACATGAGGATTCCAGGCAACACCTTGCATGTTTTCCAAAAGAGTCGTCTCTTTCTTAGTACCTTAGATCTTTCAACGCTTCTGTGAGCTGGGCAGAGAAGACATGATCTCAGTGTGCAAATGAGGAAACTCCGAGAGGCCCAGGCCACAGAAAGCTTGTTAGTGCCACCCTGGGGTGAGGTAGCTAGTGGCTTGAGTTTCCAGTGTATCTATGGTTCCTCTTCTCACTGGGCAGTAGCTGCCCTGCAGGAGGTGAGCACAGGAGGACTGGGGCCTCAAACAGTAAGACCCAGACTTAGCAGCTTCCACCAGGGTTCAGTCTTCTGTGGAGGCCACATGCCTGGACTGGGTCTCACGTACCTTTAGCACCATTGTACCACCAAGGCAGTTTCAGCTTTCAGCTGCGGTCCACTCAACCCTGCCCAGCATTCCTGGCCTCCTCTCTGGGCCAGGCTCAGCAGCCCATGGAGGTCTCTTGTTACAGGTCAAAGAGCTAAATCCCTATTTGCAAAACACAACACTTCCTTCTGGCCCTGCCCTTAGGAATGTAGGTCCAGGGAGCATTCACAGGTCAATCTGTGGGGTGACAAAGTGGCCTTTGGGGGTATGTGCTGGATTGACCTAGAGGATGGGGGTCAGGGACCTGAGCTGGCTGTGGGTGGCGAGGGCGTGGGTGTGAAGGAGCTGGCCTGGGCTAGCCTGGGCTGGGCTGTTCATGTACCCTTGTGTTCTTATAGGGAGGCCTTTACCATCCCTCTGATTCCTCTCGGCCTGAAGGAAACCAAAGAAGTTGACTTTTCAGTCGTCCTCAAGGTAAATCTCAAACAGTGGGTTCTGGGCTCAGGGAAATGGTGACATATTCTTTGCAGTGGCTTGAGGTACTGTGATTCCAGTGTCAACTGATGTCTGTAAGGTGACCCCGAGACCTCACTTGGCCACTTACAAAGAGATTTTTGTGTATTCACTCCTCTGAAACTCACTGTCATCTCTGGTGGCTTCTGACCCTGTCTGCCTCCTCTGTTGTCTGGGACTGGAACCCAGGACCTGTGCATGCAGGCACACACTCTACAGTGAGCTGTGTTCGTAGTCTGTGTTTGGTTATTTTGTCGTTCCTTTTGTGTGCCTGACCAAAGCTAGATTATACTCTATTTTAGTGTCTTTATTCTCAAAGATTTTTTTAAAATTTACATTTGTGTGTGCATATATTTACTTGTGTGTGCTCTGTGTGTTTGTGTTGTGTGTATATGTGTGTGCTGTGTGTGTGTATGTGTGTGTGTGTGTGTGTGTGTGTGTGTGTGTGTGTGTTTACGTGCAGACCTTATGGGTGTGTGGAGGTCAGAGGACAATTTGCAGTTGGGTCTTTTCTCCCGTCATTTGGGTCCTAGGAATAGAACTGAGGTCGTCAGACTTGGCAGCAAGTGTCCTTACCCTCTGAGCCACCTTGCTGTTCTTTCCCTTTGAGATAGTCTCACTGTGTAGCCCAAGCTGGAACTCATATGCATGAAGCACCCTTGGAGGCCAGAGGGCATCGGATCCCCTGGATCTGGAGTGAGGGGCAGCTGCAAGCCACCTAGTATTGGTACTAGGAACCTAACCCAGGTCCTCTGCAAGAGCAATAAGTGCTCTCAACCTAGGAGCCCTCTGTCCAGCTGCTCCAAATATATCTTTTAAGAACAGTTGGTTAATACTTTGAAAACATCTTTGTTTCACCTCTGTTCTCAAACAGAGACTGTTCATCTCTGGGTACAAATAAGCCTTTACAAGGGGCATTTAAAATTATTATTGGTATTGTTATGATTGGTATGGGTCTTTGCCTGCATGTATGTATGTGCACCATGTGCATGCAGTACTGGCATTGGCCAGAAGAGGGATTCCCCTGAACTGGAGTTAGAGATGGTTGTAAGCTACCATGTGGATGCTGGGAAATGAACCCAGGTCTTCTACAAGAGCAGCTCTTTGCCAGTGAGTCATGTATGTCTCCAACCCCTCCAGGGTCTTGTTTGTTTTTTGAGATAGGGTTTCTCTATGTAGCCCTGGCCTTGAACTCAAAGATCTACCTGCTTCTGCCTCCCAAGTACTGGCATTAAATGTGTGTACCACCTCACCAGGCTCCTTTTTTTTTTTTAAACTTCTGTTCTGGTCAAATCCAGGCCACATCCTGGGAGAGGGGAGCACTCTGCTTGGAGAAGGGCAGGTAGTAGCAATTTAGGACTCAAGGTTATTGGAAACTTGATTTTCTGGGAGGAAAGCATCTGAACAGCAGCACCTTCTGCTGCCTTCTCACAGGTGCATGAACTTCTGGCTGTGACCCGCCATCGCTCTGTGGCTCTAGGCAGTGTTTGAAGGAGTGTCTTCCATGGTGTTTGTGGCTTTGTTTCTTTAAGATTTAGCTTAGTGCCAGAGTTACAAGAATGCAGGCCTTTTAAAAGGCGACTCGTGTCATAGGAACCTGGGGATTTTACGGCATCCGTAGAGATCCAAATAGGTCATGTGCCAAATTCCACATGAAAGTGAGTTAAAAAAACAAAACAACAACAAAAAAACTGTGTTGTGGACACGGCCAACCACTGCTCAGCTGAGGTTTCCAACCGTGTCATTTTAGCCTACAAGGGAGCCTGCAGATGTCAGGCATGCAAAAATGAGACCAATTAGCAGACTTTCCATTTCTCCACTCCACATTCATGCTTGAGGAGTGGCTGGTGAACTTGATCCAGGCCCGACCTGTGTTTCTTTGGAATGTTAGGTCAGGCAAGCGTCATGATGTGATTCACTCTATTTAAGGACATAAGCTTTAAAGTAGCCATATTTATTAGCAAGCATCACCAGGGCTGGAGATGTACTCAGCAAAGAGTGCTTGCCTGCATTAAGACCGTGGGCTCTTGGCCCAGCATTGGGAGATGGGGGGAGAAATGCCATCAAAATAAATTTCTTTCCTGGGCAGTATTTTTGGGTTTGGTTTGATTCGGTTTTTTGATGTAGGGTCACATGTGGCTCAGGCTGGCCTTGAACTCCTGGCAGTCAGGCCTGCCTGCACTTCTCCAGGATGGCAACACGTCGAACTTTACGTTTTAACAGCACTGGGGATTGGACCCAAAGCTGCACAAATGGCTAGGCCAGTGCCCTGAACTGCATTCCCAGCTCCTGTTTTTGCTCTTTTTGTTTCTTCCTTTTGAGACGGGGTATCTATGTAGCTAATCCATCTTCCTGCCTCAGCCGTCTAACTGCTAGGGTTCCAGCTGTACCCTACCACATCTGGCTGCCACATGTATCTGCTTCTGTGGATTGGCAAGTTTCCCCCCAAATGTTGGTTTTACTTTTTCATTAGTGACTTTTACTTCAGTTTTTATTTTGTGTTTGTATGTATATGTACGTGTCTTTGCGGGTGTGTTTACCTGTGCATATATGTGCGTGGAGACCAGGGGTTAAAGTTGGGTGTGTTCCTCTGTTGAGCTCCACTTTTTATTTATTTGTCTATTTATTTATTTACTTAATTTGGGGTTTTCTGAGACAGGGTTTCTTTGTAGCCCTGGCTGTCCTGGATCTCGCTCTGTAGACCAGGCTGGCCTTGAACTCACAGAGATCTGACTGGCGCTGCCTCCCGAGTGCTGGGACTAAAGGTGTGCGCCACCTGGCCATATAATGTATTTTGATCATATTTACCCTCCTCCTCCTGACTCCTCCCAGATCCACACACCACCCCCCAACTCCCCTACCACTTCCCAACTTTATGCCTTTTTATTTTTATAACCCACCAAATCCTATTTGAGCTGCCCACATACTCAGGGATACAGGGCCACTCATGGGATCAGAGTGGATGTACTACGGGCCACACCCTTAAGAAAGTTAACTTTCCCTCTCTCGGAAGTCATCTGCTGTCAATAGCTTCTCAGTGAGGGTGAGAGTTTGTGAGCTCTCCCTGCTAGGCTGGAATGTGGACTGGGTTGCTCTTGTGCAGATCTTGCGCAGGCAGCCACAGCTTTGGTGGGTTCGTGAGTGCCTTGCTCTGGTCTTCCCTGAACTACCTCCTTGTTCTGAGACAGCATCTTTCATTGAACCTGGAGCTCATTCAACCTCCTCCTCCTCCTCCTCCTTCTCCTCCTCCTCCTCCTCCTCCTCCTCCTTCTTCTTCTTCTTCTTCAGGAGTATTGGGTTAGTGAACTCCTAGTATCTGGTTATCTGGTCCTGTCTCCAAGACTTTGGGGTCCCATGCATGCACTGTAGACCCAGCTTTTTACTCATGAGTGCTGGGGATGCAGTCCTAAATCCTGATGCTTGTGCAGTGAGCATTTTGTCCACCTCCCCACCCCCTGATTTTTTTTAAAGATTTATTTTTCTTCTATTTTGTACATAGGTGTTTTCTTTACATGTATGTCTGTGCCCCATATGCATGCTTGCTGCCCCTGGGGGTCAGAAGAGGGCATCAGATCCTCTAGGATTGGAGTTACAGATGGTTGTAAGCCACCATGTAGATGCTGGGAATTGAACCTGGGTCCTTTTGAAAGAACAGCCATGTTTCGTAACTGCTGAGACATCTCTTGAAACCCCCTTCCCCAACTTTTATTTAGGCTACTTTAGTAAATTTCTTTCTTCCTTCCTTCCTTTCTTTCTTTCTCTCTTTCTTTCTTTCCGTTTTTTTTTTTGTGGTTTTTTTATTTTTATTTTTTTTTATTTCTTTGAGACAAGATTTCTCTGTGTAGCCCTGGCTGTCCTGGAACTTGCTCTGTAGACCAGGCTGGATTCGAACTCACAGAGATCCGCCTGCCTCTGCCTCCTGAGTGCTGGGATTAAAGGTGTGTACCAACCGCCGCTGCCCAGTTACACTAAATTTCTTTAAAGTATTGTGTAAGAAAATCCTCAGGCTACATGTACAAAGCATGTATTGAAACTGGACCTGGGGCTGGAGAGACGGCTCAGCGGTTGTCAACACTGGCTGCTCTTGCAGAGGACCCTGGTTCAGTTCCCTGAACTCAAATGGTGGCTTGCAAAACTGTAACTGCAGTTTCCAGGGGAAACAGCGCCCTCTTCTGGCCTCTCTGTGCCCAAGCTGGCCTTGAACTCACAGAAATCTGCTTCCCCCGTGCTCGGATTAAAGGCGTGTGCCACCACCGCCTGTCTATAAAAATCTTTTAAAAAGGAAAAAAAAAAATTTCAAGCTTATATTTGGGGCCCAAAATATAGTATGCGTATTCGACTAATCTGAAATCTGAAAAAGTCTGAAGTCAAGAAGCATGAACAATCCCATTTGTGCATCCTGTTAACCTGTTGTGGGTCACCTCCCCTGTGTCACTGTGAGCCAGGTGAAGGGGAGGATCTTCAAACAGTGACTGGCATTAGCAAGTGGCCGTCATTGTCCATTGAATGGCCACATGAACTCAGAGCAGTTGTTAAACAATGGGTTGTTGTGCTCTCAATTAAAGGGTTTTACTGGGGCGTCTTATAAGTCTAACCACCAGGGCCATTCACACAAAGGTCCCCCTCCCCTCCAGACGTCCCTAGGCCAGTCTTCTTGGCTCAGAAGACCATGTGTCCAGGTACTGAGGCAGAGTAAAGGTGGAGGGTCTGAGCACTTGCAGGTCTGTCAGAAGTTGTTAATGTATCATCACTTAACTGTTAGAGAGATATTTTTCCCTTCAATTTTTTTTCTTTGCATTAAGAAATATTATTTTTCCAGCTTGATCTACTGAGTGAGTTCTAGGACAGCCACAGCTATGCAGAGAAACCCTGTCTTGAAAACAAAAAGAAAAGTTATTATTTTTATTTTTTTAAATAGTATATATGGGGGGGGGGGCTTGTGCACATGAGTGCAGGTGCCCTAGGAGGCTAGAGGCATCTGATCCAGTGGAGCTGGACGTAGGAGAAGCTACGATCCACCTGACGTGGGTTAACTTGGGTCCCCTGCAATGCAACCCCCACACTCTTAACCGCTGAGCTAGCTCTTCAGCCCACTTGGTTCTGTTTTTTTTTTTTTTTAAAGATAGGCTGTCATGTATGTAGCTCAGTGTTGTTGGTATTTTTGTTCTTTTTACTCTCTTGGAGGGCCCGCCACCCAGCTCCCAAATAAATCACACTCGGAAGTTTATTCTTACTTATAAATGTCTGGCCTTAACTTGGCTTGTTTCTAGCCAGCTTTACTTAAATTATCCCATCTACCTTTGGCCTTGGGCCTTTTCCTTTATAATCCTGTATACCTTTCTTTGTTTCTTACTCTGTGGCTGCCTGTTTGGCCCCTGATGTCCTCCTTCACTGGCTATTTCTCCTTTTCTCCCAGATTTCTCCTTCTATTTATCCTCTCTGCCTGCCAGCCCCGCCTATTCTTTCTCTTGTTTTGCTATTGGCCATTCAGCTCTTTATGAGACCATCAGATGTTTTACACAGGTACAGTAACCCAGCTTCACAGAGTTAAACAAATGCAACATAAACAAAAGTAACACCTTAAAATAATGTTCTACAACAGCACAGGCTGTCCTGCTATTCAACATGTAGCTTGAGCGGCCTCAGATCTGCCAGTCCTCTTGTCTCAGCATCCCAAGTGCTGGGATTACAGGTGTGCACCACAACACCAGCTAGATTTATGGTTTTGACTTGGTGGGTTTCCCTCCTGCTCAGACTGCATGGTGGGGGCTCCCTTCCAGACCCCAGATTAGGCACAAACCACAGCCAAACACCAGGGAAGCAGGGAAGAGAAGTCAAAGTGGCTGCTTTCTGACTCAGGCAGAAAAATAGCAGCAAGTGACCTGGCAAGTGTCATTCTTAAGAAGAGAAGGGGAGGTCTGTGTTGGAATGGGCGAGGGTGCTGTTGTAAAGGAGATGGAGGATGAGGGACAAAGGGAGACGGGCAGGGGTGTTTGTCCCAGAGGGACGATGAACTGTCTGGGTAGAGAGGAGACGGACGTGGCACACAGGAAAACGGCGGTGTATAAAGGAAAAGGGGAAACCCCTGTGTTACTATGAAGTGTTTCATTTTAACTGGGCATGTCAGTTAGGTGAGCCAAAGGGGGCTTCTGATTGCTGGACCTTGGTAGTCAGTCTCAGGAGGAGGAAGTGACCAAATAAGGGAACAGACCTTGTGGCTAGCTTTAGGAATGTGATCTAAGGGTTTTAGCAAGGCAGAGGGAATGGGGAGGAGGGCAAGGCCTGCCAGAGCCATGTGCTGTGGTGGGCTGTGTCCCTTCAGAGATAGAACCCAGGGCCTTGTACACGCAGGGCACACAGCTCCCTCCAGTTGCAGCCGCAGCTGTTGACTCACACCCTGTCTTTTTCTCCTAACAGGATTTTATCTTGGAACATTACAGCGAAGACAGCTATTTGTATGAAGATGACATTGCAGATCTTATGGACCTGCGGCAGGTACGTGCAGCAGCCAGCCAGTCAGCTCTGCTTGCTTCAGACAGCCCATGAATGACACTTGTAGCCTTAGAAAGTCCGGGATGCTGGGCTTGGAGAGGGGCTGTCGGGTCATCCATGGTATCCACGCTGTGTCAGAAGGCGGTGAAAGGGGTGGGACTTGCCCGTGTGGGGGCTGGGGCTGGGTTCCAGGATTCTCATTTCCTCCTCCTCCTCCACCGCCTCTCCTAGAGTTCATGATACCCACGGCAAGGTGTCTGAGTGTTCAGGGATGAGTCCTGGACCACGACCCTCACCTTGCTTACACCCCTGTGTCTTCCTTTTCAGGCTTGTCGAACACCCAGCAGGGATGAGGCAGGGGTTGAGCTGCTCATGTCCTACTTCATCCAGCTGGGCTTTGTGGAGAGTAGGTTTTTCCCGGCCACCCGCCACATGGGGCTCTTGTTTACCTGGTAAGAGCTCTCTGGGGTCCTCTCTGCTGTGCACCTCTACATTCTGACTGTGGTGTTTGCCTAGCAGGTTCCTGGGCAGGGGCTGTCTGCAAATCTGTGTTTGTGTAAAGACCCAGAGATGGAAAACTGTGACTGTGGCTTCTTGCTTCTCAAACGAGCCTCAGAAAGGGGCCTTTGTGTGTGTGTGTGTGTGTGTGTGTGTGTGTGTGTGTGTGTGTGTGTGTGTGTGTGTGTTCATTTTGTCATTGAGGGAGATTCAGAGTTCTCAGTTGGAACTAATGAAGCAAGACAATTTTTTTTTCTTTTTGAGAAGATTCTTTTCTTACATGGAGCAGGGTGTGGGTGTGAGCTGGAATTGAGTTTGATCCCAGAGACAAGGACAGCAAAAAGAGAATTTTTTTTTTTTTTTTAAAGATAGGATTTCACCATGTAGTCCCAAGATCCTCTTAAATCGACCTCAAACTGGTTGCAATCCTCCTGTCTCTGCAAGCCAAGTGCTGTGATGGTAGATGTGTACCACTGGAAGGAGATTTTAAAACTTGAAACAAAACATTTGACTCTTTTCCATGATCATTTAAAGATTAATATGGTTTCTTGAGAAAGGTTTCTTGGTAGGTGGCCTAGACTGTCAAACTCACAATCCTCCTGCCTCAGCCTTCAGAGGGTGCCAGGATGATAGGCATCACCACCAGGTCTGGCTTGTGGGGATATTTTTCTTTTTCTTTTGAGATAGGTCTTTCTGTATACCCCAGGCTGGCTTCAAATTCATGGTCCTCCTGCCTCAGCCTCCCAAGTGCTGGGATGATAGATATGAACCCCATATATATAAAACATCCACGGAGTCTGTTTAAAGGGCAGAGAATTTATTAAGGGGAAAAACTCAATGTACAGAACAGAATTGTCACGGGTTCTAGAACGCTGTTCTGACCACCTGAACCAGTCCCTTATCCAAGTCCCACGAGGGAGAGACGAGAGCGATGCCTGTGTGCATCCCAGGTTCTAAGGGTCAGTCACCAAGAGGCCACGCCCCACATGTACTTCATGAAGCAGTTACCTGCCGCATCTCTAGGGGCGGTACTTCAAGGTCATAGAACAACTATCCACTACACATATAGTCAGACCTATCATCTTGCTTGGAAACAAAAGCCTGATTGCTTGTGTGTGCATCTTTGAATTTCATGTGAGAAGTGAGCTTCTGTTTTTGTGTGCCCAGAAGTGGGGTTAATTAGCCAAGTCATCTGTATGATCAGGACCTGTTTGTTTTTCATAGGTATGACTCCCTCACTGGGGTTCCAGTCAGCCAGCAGAACCTACTGCTGGAGAAGGCCAGCATTCTTTTCAACATCGGGGCACTCTACACCCAGATTGGGACCCGCTGTAACCGGCAGACACAGGCTGGGCTGGAGAGCGCAGTGTCTGCCTTCCAGAGAGCTGCAGGTGTGTGTCCTCCAGGGCAGCCATGCTACAGTCTCGAATCCACCAAGTGGCACCAATGGTGCTGGCTCTGTCCCCAGCTCAAGAGCATTGCATGGGTCCTCTGCAGACCCACCCAGTACTAATGCCTTACAAGTCTGACAAGGGCTCGGGGCATGACTCCAGAGAAAGAGCACTTGCCTGAAATCCACCAGTGAGGGGTTGGGGGGGCATGACTCAGAGGCAGAAGGCTTGACTAGCTTGAGGGAGGCCCTAGGGTCAATCTATAATACCACACACACAAAGGAGAAAGGAAGGACTGTGTAACTTCTTGGTCAGGAGACTTACTCAATGGTTGGCATCATGTGGTCTCAATCCACTAGGGTTCATATGCATAGTGAGGCTTGTTGTTAATGATTAATTTTTTCCAGGTGAGTGGCTTCAGTGATGGCCAGGAATATTTCTCAATGATGGGAATACAGTAACTTGCCTTAACTGGTGAAGATATATGTAGTCTTTAGAATTTGCTATTAGTTGTTACGGTATCAGTCAATACAGTAATCTGTGCATAAGGGAACATGTTCCAACACATGCATGAAACTATGAACAGTCTGAGGCCTGGAGACGGACATTTGCCTGGCATGTGTGAGGCTCCAGGCGACAAACGAGGGGACTGGAGAAAGGACAAGGAAGGAAGACAGAAGAAAGAAGTCCTGTAATACGTCCATATCCGTGATAGATTGGGCACAAAGATTAACAAAACAATAAAAACAGAACAATGATAACAATACAAGGGGATCAGTGTTATGAATTGCCTGTTTCTGGAATTTTCCATGTAACATTATCATATTACAGTTGGCTGAAAGTAACTGAGCCGGAACAAAGCTGAACCTCAGTTAAAGGGAATTACTGTTATTATCTGCACTTTCATATTGTGTTAATCGGCCAAGTTTGCAGAGCCTGCAGCAGCCGACTTCAGCGCTGTCAGGCAGCGTGCACCAGGAGCCTGCAGCAGCTGACTTCAGTGCAGGCAGCATGCACCAGGAGCCTGCAGTGGCCAACTTCAGTGCAGGCAGCATGTACCAGGAGAGAGCCTACAGCAGCCGACTTCAGTGCAGGCAACATGCACCAGAAGGGAGCCTGCAGCAGCCAACTTCATCGCTGTCAGGCAGCATGTACCAGGAGAGATCCTGCAGCGGCCAACTTCAGTGCAGGCAGCATGCACCAGGAGAGAGCCTGCAGCGGCCGACTTCAGCGCTGTCAGGCAGCATGTACCAGGAGAGAGCCTGCAGCGGCCAACTTCAGTGCAGGCAGCATGCACCAGGAGAGAACCTGCAGCGGCCGACTTCAGCGCTGTCAGGCAACATGCACCAGAAGGGAGCCTGCAGCGGCCGACTTCAGCGCTGTCAGGCAGCATGCACCAG
>CABHPQ010193581.1:0-21028 GCA_902168405.1 Peromyscus aztecus | reverse complement strand
TGTGTGTGTGTGTGTGTGTGTGTGTGTGTGTGTGTGTGTGTGTGTGTTGGTTGTTCCGTTCCACTCTGGTGAGGGGTGTGTGTGTGTGTGTGTGGTTCCCTCCCACTCTGGTGGATAGTGAGCCCTCAGGACCCGCCTATCTCTGCGTCCCCAACGCTGAAATTGCAGCGCACCCCATCACCACATTTTTTTTCACCTAAGTTTTGGGGAATTGAACTCAGGTCCTCATGCTTGCAAGACAAGCACTTTATCAGTCGAGCCACCTTAGGCCTGCGTCGCCATGTAACAGTGCAGCAAGTGCTCCAGGAAGTCACGTGACTGACCTAGACCATCTCGGTTTGTGTGAAGTCGGAAGGCTACCCTAAAGATACATTTCTCACAGTGTGTCCTGTGACTGAGCACGCATCCCTGTCTCTTAAGTTGTGCTGAGCGGGGAAACATAGTTAGGTTGCATCGCAACAGGTGGCCGGAGGCAGCGATGCACAGCGGAGGTTGTGGCGGCACTGGGCATGCGTGCGGCTGACTGCCAGGGCTGGCTGTTCCCAGCCTCTTCTCCCAGCTTGGTTAAGAGTTCTCCAGGAAGCTTCCTGAGCCAGGAGTAGTGTGGTCCCTCTAGGCCGTGATGGATGCTGTGTCCTATGACAGGACCCAGCGTTCAGGTGAAGGGATGGACCAGTGTGATGATGACGGCTGCTAGCCATCCTTTCCTTTCCAAGGTCTTACTTGGGGGAGGTGGGGAGCCTGGGACCCCTCCTCCACTGTCTTTCTTTCTGCCAGGCCATTTCCCTTCACAGCTACTTAGGAGGGCAGCTAGCCAAAGGCCTGTGAGCAGTGCGGGGGACAGCTGATGGATTTTAGTTAGACGCAGACCCAGCTCTCTGCCACCGCTGGCCTGTGCTTGCCTCTGGAGGGCACCAGGCTTCTGTCACTTCCTGAGCGGCCCCTGGTAGCCTGGCAGTCGCGGTGTTGGTGAGGCATCCCAACTTTGCAGAGGCAGTAGGTTTTGACCCTGGGCTGTATTCAGCTTAGAAGCCTCGGGTCTCAGGTCCCAGTCTCTGGCCCTAGGTAGACATGGGACTCTGAGCATCTAGGCTAGGAGATTCCTTGTTGGAACCCTATAGCAGGGTTGGGTCCCAGCTCTTGGATAAGACACCAGCTTCTCCTAGCCCTCCCCACACCCCCAGAAGGAGCCATACCCTGGAACAGTGGACTCACTGCCTTTGAGTTCTCCTTTGCCATCCTTGGACTGCTTCTCGTTTTCCTCCCCTTCCCCCCCGCCCCCCCCCCCAGCTGCCAAGGCTTTTGTCTGGTGTCCTCCCCTCCTGTCCCGCTTCTTGGATTTCAGAGGCAGCCAGAGGCTTCCCTGATGCCGTGGCTGGCGGCGGCCTTGCCCAGCAGTTCTGGAATTGGCTTCCAGCCTCCTCATGTCTCCTGGGTGTCTTATGTGGCAATGCGGCTCTATTTCAGGGTCTGCGGGAGCACCCGGCATTGCCTCAGGGTTTGCCCTGAATGGAGGAGGTGGCTCACAGCCTGCTTCATGGCCCTGGGTAGTGGAGGGGAAATCGGATCAGGACTCCTGTGTGACCTTGGGCAGATTCCACCATCTCTCTGAGCCTGAGGTTTCCATTCAGGACTAATACAGAGAAGGTACGGATGGGTGTTAACCCATCAGGCTGCCCCCCATCTCCACGCAACGCCATACTGGGTCCTTGCATATCCTGGGGATCCCAGTAAATTTATCCTGGAGTGGCTTTACAATGGCTTATAATGTTCTGGGTTTCTCTGTGTAACCTTGGCTGTTCTGGAACTCGTTCTATAGACCAGGCTGGCCTCAAACTCATAGAGATCCTCTTGCCTCTGCCTCCCAAGTGCTGGGATTAAAGGTGTGCACCACTACTGCCTGACTTGTCCTCCCTTTCTAAAAGCACAGAGTGTCTTAAATGCCTTTGTAGAAAATAAAATGCACATATATGTAGCATGAATCTTAACAGGTCTTATTAATAAAATCAAACCTGAGCCAGTTATTGGGGTGAACACTGGAAGGTCAGAGAGATAGAACGAGCCACAACTATCTCACCTCGCCGGATCCTCAGCTGGTCTTGTTTCCTCAGACTGGAGGCCTCTGAGTCTTCATCTAAAATGGGTCTCAGCTGAACTGCTGCTAGAAGCCTGAATGCTTCTCCAGGGCAAATGCCTCTCCAGGGCAAATGCCTCTCCTGGGCAAATGCCTCTCCTGGGCAAATGCCTCTAGTTTCTGGTCCTCACGCCTTATATACTTTTCTGCTTTCTACCACCACTCCCTGGGATTGAAGACTTGCTTTCTGGGATTAAAGGCGTGGGTCACCATGCTTGGGTGTATCCTTGAACACATGAATTTCTGCCTCTGGAATGCCAGGATTAAAGGCGTATGCTACCACTGCCTATCCTCATGTTTAATATTGTGGCTGTACTGTCTCTGACCCCAGATAAGTTTATTAAGGTTCACAATATTTTGGAGAACACAATACCACCACACATATAAAACAAAAGGAGCGAATTGAAATTCCATCACCTACATTTTAGCATGCAACTTCACATCTTGCATGTGTGCGCCAATAATTTTTACAGAAAAGGGCCTTATTGTACATTTTCTTTCTATCTATCTATCTGGCATGTGTCTGCAATGTTCAATGTTCTCTTACCAACATAATCAACTTGGGATGTGTCTAGAGGTCAGGGTTCTCAGCTTCTACAAATCCACAGGCCCAAGGGTAAGGGGGAAGCTGTAGGTGGAGGTGAAGGCAGCGAAGGGCAGAAGCTTGGAGAGGGCTTGTGGCTGGGGCTGTCTCCCAGGAGGGTCTGTAAGGCCTGGGAAAGTGCAGGGGCTACAGCTGGGGGCATCTGGGTGGAGGACTGCTCGTGTTAGAAGGAAAAGAGTGACAGAAACTGCTCTCCTGTCCCAGGAGAAGAAGCCTGCTTCTGTGCTGTAGAGTGAATGACTTCAAGGTGTGTGAGTGTGAGTGTGTGTGTGTGTGTGTGAATCAGGATCACAGGGTGCATGGGGTCCCTCAGCAGAGAAGAGACTTTGAGGACCTCAGGTTAGGAGCTGTTGGGAGATGGTGGTTTCTAGACTGACAAGGGAAAGTCCCAGGGAGAAGCAAGGAAGTGAGGAGAGGGGCACACTGTGAGCACAAATGCTGCAGCAGAGGGAGATGTCAGCCTGCAGGGAATTCGTACTCTTTGGAATGGCAGAGTGTACATGTGTGCACGGGGTGTTGATGCGTGCACTTATATGTAGTTGTGTATGAACTTGACCATGTTGCAGAGGAGATTTTAGGTGGTTTGAGTTTAGACCAAGAACAAGACCCAGTAGAAAAAGGGTTTGAAGCTATAGAAGAGAAAAGGTATGTTTGCCAAAGTTATTCCTCAACTGCTGGAAATCTAGATGAAGTTGGCTTAAGTAAAAAAAAAAAAAAGAAAAAAAAAAGGATTGATTGGTTAGAAGAAGAAGAGGAAGAGGAAGAAGAAAAAGGGGGAGGAGGAGGAGGAGAAGAAGAAAAAGAGGAGAAAAGAAGAAGGAGGAGAGAAGAAGAAGAAGAAAAAGAAGAAGAAGAAGAAGAAAGAAGGAGAAGGGGAAGGGGAGGGGCAGGGGGAGGGGGGAGGAGGAGAAGGAGGAGGAGGAGGAGAAGAACAACAAGAAGAAGGTGGTATTGGAGAGAAGGCTTAGCAGTTAAGAGCACACGCTGCTTTTGCAGGAGACATGAGTTCAGTTCCCAGCACCCCTGTCAGGTGATTCACAATCACCTAATGTCTGAGCTCCCTCTTCTGGCCTCCTTGGGCACTTGCATTCATGTGCTTACACACACAGAGTTAAAATTAAAAATAGATTCTTTTAAAAAATATAAACAAAAAGAGAGCTCAGAGCTTTTTCATTTCAGGCATGGCTGGATCCAGAGGTTCGAATACAGTTTCGGTCTCCTCTCTTTCACTTTCTCCAGATCTTGTTGATCTTCTCAGGCTCGCTCAGCGAGTGAGACAGTAATGGCTGAGGCGATCCCTCCACAGTCTCACAGTCTTGTCCTTAGAGGAAACAGCTTTCCCAACAGCCCCACACTAGTTCCTGGATGTAACACGCTAATGTCTTAATCTGTTTCGTGTTACTGTAACAAAACACTGGAGACCGAGTAATTTATTTTTAGAAATGAGGTTTATTTAGTCTCTTAGACTCCCAAGAAATACAAGATCTGGGAGTCTTTTTGCTGCTTCAACTCCATGGGGAGTGTGGAAGGGCAAACAAGAGGCAGTCACTTCCTAACCTGTGCTCCAGACCCTGACCCCAGGCTCAGCCTCCCAGCTCTGTGGGCACAGGATCTCGGGCCTCAACTGCAGGCTGGGGAGTATGTATTCAAATGCTAACAATGGATTTGTGCCCGCTGTAATTGGATGTTGAGCCATTCTGCTTGGCCTGGGCAGGGTTGTGGCTCCTTCCTCCCTGTGACAGAGAGGTGTGAGGGGGTTCCTGAGGCCTCAGAAGGAGGCCTGGGTTCCAGACAGGCTCATGGCTACCGAGGAAGAAACCGGGGCAGGGATTGGCACCTGGGTGATCTGGGTGGTCTGAGGGGGAGGGTGGAGGGAGGAGCAGAGATAGCTCAGGGTAGGAGAGCCATTCCTAGCAACCTGCCCCCCGCCCTCCTTCCAAGACTGGGCAGGGTGGTGAGGTGGCTGGCCAGCTCTTATGGGATTTGGGTGGCTCTGGAAGTAGGGTCAGGGCTGGGGAGGGTGGCTGATCACTGCTGCCCCAGAGCCCTTTAGGCTAATGCCAAAAAGTGCTGGGGCCATCTAGGCCTCAGGAGGTAGAGACCAGGACTTCTCTCCAAGGTAGGCTAGAAGCCTGGCAGGTGAGAGATAAATGTGTGTGACTGCCACAGCCTTTGGTGAGAGCACTGGGCAGCCAGGCTTGGTGACTGCTCTGCATGGGGGCAGAGAGTCTAGACGGGTGGCTGAAAAGAGAGCCGCAGGCTGGATTAATATGGGAGGAGTGGGGTGGGGTAAGATGAGGGCGAAGGCCATAACCAAGGGATCAAATACAAACTTTTTTAGATAGTGGGAAGAACCGGGACAAAATGCCCGTAGGTAACCACAGGCAGCTGACAGTGGGTGCGTGAGTGTGTGCTTATGTGTGGATGATGTGTGCATTACTGTGAGCAATACATTATGTACAATGGCTGCCAGCATGCATGTGAGAGGCAGGTGGTTGATATTTATACACGCATGTGAACACATGAATAAGAAATATACCCGTGGCCTGGTAGTGGTGGCACACACCTTTAGTCCCAGCACTCAGGAGGCAGAGGCAGCCTGGTCTACAGAGTGAGTTCCTGGACAGTCAAGGCTACACAGAGAAACCCTGTCTCAAAAAACCAACCCCCCCAAAACAACAACAACAACAACAACAAACAAAACCCCAAACTAAACCAAACAAAAAAACCCAACACTGACAAAAAAGAAATACACATATACATATGTGTAATGTATATAAACATGTTTGTGTACATGTCTGTATGTGCAAAGCATGTTTGCACAGCATGTTGGGGGTGCATAGGTAAGAAAGATCACTTGTGCACGCATGTGTGACACATGCATATCTGTTCAAGAACACATGTGATGCATGTGTATACATTGGTGTATGAGTGCCTGCATGATGTGTGGGGAGTCCACTTGGGTGTGCATGAGTGGCTCCTGTATTGGGGCACAGCCCTCAGATGCATGCTCATAGCTGAGACCCACCCTGGCCTTTGGTGCCTTTCCCACAGCTAGGGGAAAGCAGAAGAGAAGCATGCGAAGTCAAGCCAGCAGATGGACACCCCTTCCGAAGTGCAGAGGCCTTTCCTGCCCTGTGCCCAGCACCCTCACGCCCTGCCTACTGCTTTGGAGTTGGGGTTTAGCTTTCCTGGAAGGCGCCCTGCCCCCAAAGGGCCAGCATACGACACCTCAAAACCAGGGGTGAAAACCCACGGTCCCTCCAGAGGGGAGGGGCTTGGCATTCCTCTCCCCACCTGGTCCTTAGCTTCAGGCCTCTGCAGATGCTGGCTGCCTGACCTTAGCCCTTGCCTTCTAACCATCAAGATTCTAAAAGCCGTGGGCCCAGCATCTGCCTGGTACCCACTGGCGTGTTTGGTTCACCCCCACTTCCTGGGGGAAGGCTTCACGTGCTGGATCAGTTGTCAGAGGGAGCTGACCTTCCTTCCCGTGGCCCTCCTCTTGGGTCTCTGGGTACACAGCGCCCAGCCACCTTCCCTCCTCTCCCTGTCTCCAGCTCCTCCCTCTGCTCCTCCCTCTCTGCTTCAGCCTCCTGCGGTTTTAATGAGTGCTCAGCCTCCTGTGCTCCGCAGCTCGGCAGCAGTACATTTAATTAATAATCCTTCACTGCAGTTTCTCAGTGGAAATGCTGCCATTTTCCCTCACTAATTGGGAGAGCTGGTTAAACTCCAAGATGAATGACCCTTTCTGCTGGGGTGTCTTTGCCTGGAGTCTCCATCAGGGTGTCTGAGCTGAGCCAGAAGCTGCTGGCTGTCCTGAGGGAGGAGATGTTGGGCTCAAAGGACAGGAGGCTAACTTGTCCCATCCTACCAGGGACAGAGACAGCCCTTTCAGGGCAGAGGTCTGGCCTGGTCTGAAACTCCTCCCTGACCTTTGGAGAGGGCATGCTTGTGGGAAACCTGGTGAGCAGCAGAGCCTCACATCGCCCAGTCCCAGCTCCACTAGCTTCAGGAAGCACCCGAGTGGGTTTCTGGAACCTTCCCTCGGCCTAGCCTATACATGCCCCCACTCACTAAAACTCAGGTCCACCTTGGCCTGCTCCACTCTTCTTCCTTGGCACAGTGCCAGCTGGTCTTGGTCATATGACAGGTCCTTCGCAAGATGTGTGCTGTGTTCCCAGTGAGCAGAGTTCCTTCCCTCAGACAAGCAAGGGAACCCGAGTCGCACAGCACCATCGCGCTGGTCACTCAGGGGGTGGGTGACAGAGGTGAGGGTGCCTGGTTGGGGCTGCTGGGACAATATCCTAGTTACTCTTGACTGTCAATTTGATGGGATTAGAATAGCTATGGAAACACACCTCTGGGTGTGTCTATGAGGGTGTTTTACAAAGGTTTAACTAAGGGGCGTCAAGGCCTATCCTGAATGTGAGTGGTGTGAATCCAGGACCTGGGGGCCAGACTGCAAAAAAGGGAGAAAAGGAGTCTCTCTCTCTCTCTCTCTCTCTCTCTCTCTCTCTCTCTCTCTCTCTCTCGGTCTCTCTGTGTCTCTGTATCTCTGTATCTCTCTCTTTCACTCTCGCTCTCTCTCTCCCTCTGACTATGGATACAATGTGACATCACAATCCTGCTGCCAAGCCTCCCCCAAACTGTGTGCTCTATGTCTTTAGAGTGCAAGTCCAGATAAAACCTTCCTTCCTTAAGTTGCCCGATCAGGTACTCTGTCACTGTGACGGGACCAGTAGCTAGCACAGGGAGCCACTGGTACATCCCCTGTGGAATGTAAACACGAGCACCTGCCTGCTCCCCCGAGGCAGGCCTGAGGGTCTTCCGTAGATGTGAGTGTTCATGTCTCCTGTGGTACAAGACAGAGCACATAACCAGCTGTCTGTCCCAGGGAGGAAGATGAATGAACTCCGATGCCCAGAACTGGGGCCTTCACGCTCCTTCCTTGCAGTGTTGGTGGCAGTCATCTGTAACAAAGCTGTGGTATCTGAGCCGGCACTGATGTGTGCTATGATATCATGACCTCTGACAGCTGAGATGGTCCTTGGGGTCAGAATGGCTCTGGTCTGAGCACGAGTGTGCATTGATGAAGATCTAGTGGGAAATGCCCGAAGGAGAGATGCTGAGTGATGCTGAGTGATGTCACCCCACAGTCAGCCCTTCAGCAGAGCAGGTAGGAAGGTGGGGGGCAGGTACCCAGCAGCATAGACTGGCTGGGGCTTAATGGGATTATATCTCTAGCAATCCACGGCGTCTATTTAATGAGCAAAGGAATTTATTTAGGGGTTAATCCACAAGACAGAATAAAGGAATTTGTTGCAGGATCTTGGAAGGGTGAGGCACGGTCCAGTGCTGTTCTCTGGTGAGCTCTGTCCTGGTCCATTCCAGCATCCAAAAGCACGGGGTTCTTTTATCAAAGAGAGAATTCATATGTGCATCCCAGGTCTTAAGAGTCCCCCAGTGGCCACGCCCCATGGGCATGTACCTCAAGATCATAGGCAAGTGTAACAGTTACCTGCTACCTCACTAGGGGTGGTGCTTCAGGGCATAGTTCAAACAACCACCCACTACATCTCCCCCTTTTGTCTAAATGAGAAAGTCCTAACTTAACACAAAACTATATATAATAAGAATGATTATTAAGTATTGTCCAGGAGAAATAATGGGTAATGACCTAAGCAAAATGGAACTACAACCAACAAGAACAACATCAAAGAACACATACTAAAATCCAGAGAAGTCTAGAACATAGGTAAATGGTATGTTAGAGAGATTATTCCAAAAGCTGTCCTATCCTGAAGTATTTGAATCTAGTACTTAGTATGTTCTAGCTAAGATATGAGAAGATTGTAACTATATCAAAGACCTGAGAAGGAATATAATAATACCCGAGAACACGGGAAATACACGCAAGCAACTTTCGGAAATCTTTTGAGCATAGACAGAGACAGCTAGCAGCCTGGACAGTCATCTAAAGTTTCTCAGCACCATTGGAGCATCCAATTTGGCTATAGGCCTAGAATATCTGACAGACCATTTTCAGAGGCAGGAGTTTTGAAAGACCATCTCACCCTGTCTTGGCAGAGTTCAGTAGTCACTTTTCCTCATGTTCCTCTCGTCCAGAAAGGACAGCATTTGTACTGTCAGCAGTCGAGGCAAGGGCAGTTCTTTGCTCAGCAGGCCATTATGTGCCAGGGCAGAGCTTGCCAGAGAACAGCATTGGACCATGCCTCATCCTTCCAAGATCCTGCAACAAATTCCTTTATTCTGTCTTGTGAGTTAACCTCCAAATAAATCCCTTTGCTCATTAAATAGACTCCGTGGATTGTTAGAGATATAATCTCACTATCTGACACTCAACTCCCCCACATGGGAGTGTGGGTTGGCCATTTTCGGCCATTTACTCACGCAGATAGCTTCCACGGATCCATGCCCATAGGCTCTGTGAGCAGAAAGTGTGATCTGCTGGTACCAATGCTGTTCTCTGGTGAGCTCTGTCCTGGTCCATTCCAGCATCCAAAACCACGAGGTAGCAAAGAGAGAATGCATATGTGCATCCCAGGTCTTAAAGGTCTCCCAGTGGCCACACGCCAGGGTCATGTACCTCAAGGTCATAGGCTGATGTAACAGTTACCTGCCACCTTACTAGGGGCGATGCTTCAGGGCATGGTTCAAACAACCACCCACTACAGGGGCTCACTGGGAATTACCTGGAATCCTTCCATCTTTCTCTCCCTCTCTCTCTTCCTCTGTTTAGTGGTTCTGGGAATGAAACCCAGGGCTTCATTCATGCTAGACAGGGCTCTATCAATGAGCACCTCCCCACCCCCGCAAACCTCTTTTCTTTGTTCCCATCCATTCTCCCTCCTTTCTTCCATGCTTCTTTCCCCTCTTCTTCCAGACACATTCCTCCTTCTTTCTCTGTCCCAGGGTTTGGGGGACACACTGTGATGGCACACAGTAGGCAGTGCTGCCCTGGTTCTCTGGGAGCTTATAATTCCTGGAGAGACACATCAGGAGGGTCCAAAGTGCTATCTCCTGGAGGGAGAAAGATGACTTTTGGGGGGCAGAGACCTCCCAGAGGAGGCAAGCAGGAGCCAGGCATACCACATGGTGTGAGCTCTTCCTTGATTCTATAGCTGGGACTTGCCCTTCCATGAGGTCCCCTCACCTCAGGGTGCCATTCCACTGAGTGGGTGTAGCTGATGTCCCTCCCGAGGGAACACAGCTGTCCTCCAATGCCAGAGTCTGCCATTGACCTCAGGGAGTAGGGCAGCTTCTTCCCCCTGAAGAAACACTTTCATCTCTTTGCAGACGTCACTACTGTTCTGGTTCTTGTCCTTCTGTGCAGCGGGACTCCCTCCCCCGGGGCCGTCCCCTCTCCACGTCCTAGACTTTGATGTCCATCCCATACTCCTCCCTGTGTAGAACTCTGCCCTTTCTTTCTGGGAGCCTTTAGAACTTGGTCTTTGATGTCCCTGGGTCGGACTATAGTCTAGACAGAGTCCAGGTATGAACATTTTCTTAGCACTTGGGAGGATCCCTGTAAGCCCACTGAAGTCGAAATCTTTCAACCAGTCTTGGGACCTTCTTGACCATTATTTTTTCCAGTGCTTCCTCCTCATCACTCCATTCCTTCTGGGGTTCCTCCATCTTGCCTAACTTTCCCCTTGTACCTTCTCTGTCTTAACACTTCCCCAAAGCACCTGGTGAGTGTTCTTCTTAAATCTCACAGTTCCCGGGTTGCTGCTTTGGCTCTCGTGTGCCGCTGTCTCAGTCAGCCACAACGTCCCTTTGCTTTCGTCCTGACTGGTTCTTGGTAGCCACTCATCCCATCTCTGCATTTCTGACATTACTCACGATCTCTTTGGGATTCCATATCTAGTCTAGGTGAAGTTTCCTGCATCTGTACTGGGTGCTCTGGGTATGGTCTTTGATTCCAAGGGCTGCCATGGCTGTGACAGGTCCTAGTGGGCTGGAGGGCTCCTGCCCAGCTTCCAGCTCATGTCCCTCCTGTTGGTAAGCAGGACATGGGAGGTGGCAGGAAAATCCCCAGAAGCTGGCTTCCTTCCATCCCTGCACACATACTCATCTGAGCTTGGCTGTCCTGACCCAGCATCCCAGTTTCATGGTTAATGACAGTGAGAGATGAGCTCTCTTTGAGGACACCCCCATGTCACCCACAGAGGTCTGTTGGGCTGTAGCATCCTGATACTACCTTCTGTCTTTTGTGCATTATGAAGGTGACCCTTTCGTCTTGCCTTTGGGTACCATGTGGCATATGTTTTAGGATGTGGGTGGATAGGTGCTGTGCTAAGTAGGGAAAGTCACAGTTGGAAGATCTGAGAGGAACAGAGGAGAGAGAAGGGAGTGAGGCCTGGGAGGGGGTCTGAGCAGGCCAGGAAGCTGGAGATCACAGGAGCTGGGATTAGGGTTGAGGTTGAGGGAAAGGGAATCCGGGATAACCTCTGGTCTCTGGGTGAAGGAACTGGAAAGGGCGGGTGGAGTTGGCTGTGATTAGGCTTTGGGGAGCAGGACAGTCTCCAGTGGGAAGGGAGTCTCCATCTCCAGAGCCCCTGGGTCTGAGGCTCCCAGGCGGAGCTGAAGAGCCAACTGCATCCCTTTGTCTCTTGGTTGACCCTGCTACCAGAAGGTTGGGGACAAGAGAGTGCCTGGGCCTGGGGCTCCTGTTGGCACGAAGGTTGGTGGGCTCCATGGGCTGAGAATGGCACTTCTGGGTACACGGAAGCTGCAAGGACTCGACAGAAGAGCGAACTCTTCCCGAGTCCGGGGCTTGTCACTTCATCCTGGGTCACCCCGGTGGAGCTCTGCCACCCATGTCAGTCAGCGTCAGCAGCAGGCTTTGTTTCCCTCCTGTGCAAAATGGGACGTCGTCTAACGACGGCACGGCTGTGTCCAGTTGAGGAGGAAGGAACACAGAGTGCCACGGAGAGGTGTACAGGCAGGATGCGGTGAGCGGGAGGGCTTGGGAGGAGTCCTGGACTCTCAGTGGAGCCAGCGGATTTACTACTCTTGTTTAAAAAGAGAGGGAAAATAGTGTGCGCTTGGCTGCTCTGTGGGAGGGGGAGGAGCCCCACCCGTGACCCGCTCCCTGCACACCCACCTCCTGCTCACTTAGCTCAGAGCTGGCGGCCACCCAGCTCCAAGTGAGACGTGGCAGCCAGGATGCTGAGGCCCAGCCAAGCCCCAGATGGCTGGCGCGAGGTGCTTCCCCCAAGCTAAGCAAGACAAGGGCAGGGCCTGACCTGGCGGGAGGGGCAGGAAGGGGACAGAAGCCTGCGACATGCTATCTCTGGCCCTGGTTCTGGCCAGCCCTGCACCCCATCCGACGCTTCCATGTAAACGCAGGGGCCTGGAGCTTGGAGTCTGGCCTACTGTGATCCATGTGGCAAGGTAAGGTCAGAGGTCCTCTCTCAGATTCTGATTGGGAGCATTTATTCTGGTACCCCCACACCCTGTCCCCTGGCTGTGTGTGTGTGTGTGTGTGTGTGTGTGTGTGTGTGTGTCCACGTTTATCTGCACACACATGTACTTGTGAGGCTTTATGTGTATCTATTGCCATTCTCCAGAAGACAGCCCTCATGGTCTGAAGAGATAGCACCATCATGGGGACCAGAGCTGGGACCCCAGCACTCACTTAACAAGCTGGGACTCCCATGCATGGCCATGAAGAAGGTGGATGCAGTACTTCTGGGGTTCTTTGGTCTCCAGCCTCGAGGAGGAAACAAAAGTCCCAGGCTTAGAGAGAGACCCTGCCTCAAAGGACTAGTCAGGGAGTGACAGAGGACACTGACACCCTCTCCTGGCCTTCACACTCCTGCACAGGTGCGTGATCAGGCATGCGCATGTGTGCATATACACACATCAGGTATGCGTGCACATAAATAAACACATCTTAAAAAAACGAAAAATATTCATAACCCAGGAACCACTACACCTTAGCCCAGCTTGCCTTAAACGCACTCAGAATATTTAGGGGAGCCTACCAAAGTAGGGCACAGTCATCCAATAAAGCCCATTTTAAAGTGTCTCTTTGTGGTCACGTGACTAGTACTCTCCTTGTGATCATGTGATTGTTAGCTGTAGCTCACTGTGCTGCCCAGCACCGCATGAGAGGAGTTTCCCACACAGAGCCTACCTGGGAAGAGATCCAACCTCAAAGTTCAGTTCTTGCTTGAATGTGTGTTATTTTTGCAGCATTGGAGAAGTAAAAAAAAAAAAAAAATGTAAGATCATAAACAGAACCATTGTGAGTCTGCTGCTATTTTTAAAAGAAATATTATTATTTGTGTATATGTGTCTAGGTGTGTGTGTGTTTGTGTGTGTGTGTGAGATGTGGGGTGTGCACATGCTGTGGCATGCAGGTCAGGGGACAACCCTGTGGTTGGTTCTCTCCTTCCACCTTTATGTGGGCCCCGGGAACCACACTTAGGTTATCAGGCCTCACCACCTGGTGTTGCTTCTTGACGGGTCAGGCTTCCACACTATGTCTTGACTTCCTGTTGTGGTGATGAGAGAGACCCACTGTCCGTCCCTCCTCTATCTATTCTAGAAGAATTCTGTCCCCACCTCTAGCCCTGGTGGCTTCAGTTTCCTGTGGCCACTGTCATGGGTTACAATAATCTCACTGGTTTAAAACCATAGAGGATTATTGCTCCCTCACAGTTCTGGAGAAGCAAATTTCAACAAGAGAGACTTGAGACAGAAGCCTGTGCTTTCCATAGGCTCTGGGTGAGAAGCTGTTCCATGCCTCCTTTATTTTCTGGCGGTCATCGGCTTTCCTCGGCTTGTGGGCACATGCTCACTGTGTATCTAGCCATCCTTCTTTGGCCTCTTTGATGACCGAGTTTAGGTTGCTATAGCAAGATGCCATTAGGCGGAAACATCAGAACTTTTAGTTTGGCTCCTGGCTTCAGAGGTATCAGTCTGTGCTTGGCTGGCCCCATTGCTGCGGGCCTGTGGCAAAGCAGAAGCAACATGGCAGAAGGGCATTGTGGGAGAAAGTTGCTTACCTCTTAGCAGCCAGAAAACAGGGGGGTGGGGGGAGACAGGGAGAAAATACCATTCAAAGGCCTAACCCCAGCGGCCCACTTCCATCCAGCCCCCACCTCCTAATAGCTCATCCAGTATGATCTCATCATTGATGAGGCTACCACCCTCATGCTCCAAACACCTCTCAAGAATGCCACCAGCTGGGAACAAAGCCTCCAGCACATGAGCCTTTTGCAGGGCGTGGGGGGGGGGGGCACAGACCTCATATTTGAACCATGTTACTGACCTAACAGGATACTTGCTGAAGACAGCAAGGTGAGGAGACATCCTGTCCTGGTGGATCAGGATCCTGCTCAGGTACAGAAGGCGGGATTCTTGCTAACCTGACTGCCAGAGCTCTATGGCCAAACGATTTTACAAGACTGTGAGCAGAAAGACTGGGACCTGATTAAAGTCTGACCCAGCAGAGAATCTCTGACACCATCTCCTGCTCACATTCCTTATTGTGACGGGCCTTAGGCTGTTAGGATTCTTTGCATGAGCCTCACAGCTGTTTGACCCTGGCTGTTCTCCAAGTGGCTGAGCTACACTGGGCCTGCCCCATGGGATATGAAAGGGTGGTGTGGGGGAGGGGAGGCTGGGTTTGTAGCCCAGCACAGGGCAGATGTTGGACAAGGTCCCTCCAGCCAGAGGCAGCTCTCTTTGAGCTGGGAGAGCCAGGCTGTGGGTTAGTACAGCATTCCTGGCTGCAGGGCTGTGCAGAGGGGCTATGAGGCAATCATTGGTTGAACATACACATCTCATCTCTCTCACTTATATAAGCTGGTTTGGGGAGTCGTCTTGAGAAATTGCTGTCTGTTGTTCAGATGGCGGACAACAGAGTCCTGTTCTGCCTCTGGGGGTGGTTCCTGGCTTGAACCTCAGATGGAAAGGGGAGGCCAGGGGCATTAGTTGGCAGGTGGGCCGCAGCAGGCTGGGGCAAAAGGGAGGCTGTGGCTCTAGTGCTTGAGTGGGTGGGGCTACAGCTGCTGTCAGAGGCAAGGACTTCCTGGTCTCAGCAGGGTGGCCTTGGTCTGGGGCAGTGGCCTTTCCCTGTCCCCAGGAAGTGAGCCAAAGCCAAGTTGCCTCTGTTTCCCCAGGGCTTCCCAGCTACTATCTCCCTTACCTTCTCCACATCTTTGTGAGGCCATGATCGGCCTTCCATTTTACACAGTAAGTGTAAGTCTTGAGGAATGGAAAGAGCTTCACCCCACAGGTCACATACTCTTATTGAAGTTGGGGGACAGGTTGGGAGGTACTTGAGCAACCTAGGTTCCTCCTGCTAGTCCTCTGGGTTAAAAGTCAGGCCTTAAGTCACTGTTGCCAGTGGAACAGGTGTCTGCGGATATCTGACTCAAGATTGCTTTGGGGGACATCTTAGGACCTGGACCCCAAATAGATAGCCTTTCTCCAGCCCTGTTGCTAGCCCTATGGCTCTGGGTGTTTGGCTGCTGGGGCTGTGGACCATAGGACTGGTCTGCCTCCAGGGTTGGCTTGACTGGGCTCTCTCCACATAGCCCGAGATGCATAATGGCTCTTAACTGGCCTAAAGTAGGGGCATGTGGAGTGAATCGTTTTGATACTGGCCTGCTGGGCTTGGTCTATCTCTCACACATTCCTGTGGACAAGGAAGCCACAGAATTCCAGCCCATAACCAGGTCAAGGTACTCCAGGAGGGGCACAGAAGGCTTTGAGGGTGAAGGGTAGAAGCCTGCTCCTCTCCAGTCCTCCTTATTTCTTCCTGTGTGAGGAGGAGCCTTACCTATCTCTACCCCCATAGATAAATGGGTACCCGAGTTAAAGACCAAAAGTGATGCCTCCAAGGGCTTCTAAAGGGTGCCAGGTTCTGGGATGGGTAAAGCCACCGGGGAAGCCACCAGATGCCTTGGGGAGGCGGGAAGAGAGATGAAGAACCTTCAGGAGGAAAGGGCCCCCTGGCAGCCAGTGCCCCTACAGATCCACTCAGGAATTCAGCTGGGGCTGGGGTGGTAGCTCAGCTGGTAACGTGCTTGCTTGAGGGCCTGAATTTGGTCCTCAGAATCCATGTAAAAATGTTTGATGTGAAAAACAAAACAAAAGAGCAAAAATGTTAGATGTGCTTGGGCACTCTTGCAATCCCAGTACTGGGGAGGTAAAGACTGGCAGGTCCCCTGGGGTTTACTGGCCCGCCAGTCTAGACAGATGGGTAAGCTCCAGACAATTGATAGAGCCTTTCTTAAAAAACAAGAATGATCCCCTGAGGAATGACACCCTAGGTGGATCTCTGGCCTCCATATGCATAGTGCACACAGGCACCTGCACACACACACACACACACACACACACACACACACACACACACACGCTCACGCACGTACCCACACATGCACTAGAGACTTTAAAAAGTCAGCTGGACATATCTGCCAGGCTCAGTAAGGAAAAGGTGCTTCCTTTCCACATAGTTACCACTTGGGTAGATCTTGCAAATACAGTTTCAAGGAATTCCTCTACACATCTTGACCTAGAATGAAAAGATGAGCTGTGTATTGTGGGAGGCCTGCCCTGTGGCATGGTTATCATGTGTTATTCTTGCTTCCTTCATCCACTCCTACCCTCCCTCCTGCCCGTCCATCCTCCACCTGCTTGCTGAGCCATGAAGCTCTCTTTCCAGCTGGTGTGCCTGACCTTCCCAGCTGGCATTTCGAGTGCTCTCTCTTGGCGCCTCCGAGTTCCACAGATCCTCGAGGCGGCCATTTGTCAGATGGTCCCGACATCCCTTCAGAGTCTCCTGCTGGGAAAACAATTGTGTCAGACAATCCCGATGGCTCTCTTCCCCCTCCAAGCAGGCAACCCAAATGCTCTAACTCAGGGGAGAAGTCAGAGCCCCAGTGTTCTCAGGATATGTACTTTATCCTCCAGCTTTCTCCTGTTGGCCACGAACTGTGTGTACCAGAGACCTAAGAGGGAACCCACAGGTCATTCTAAAGAAGGGGAAACAGGGGCTTCAAAGCCAGGTGGCTCCTTACTACGTGTTTGAAGGTACCGGGAGCTGGGTTGGTGTATATTAGGATTATGCTAACCTTCTATTGCTTATAACTCAATGGCACAGGCTTGTCAAGGTACATAGAAGGGAGGTTCATTTGGACTCCTAATGTAGAAGTTCATGGTCAAGGGGACTCATCTAGTGATGGTCTTCTCCCTGTGGCCCACGTCATAAGGTCAAAGTCATATACCCATACATGCATGGCCATATGAGTGACTGTTCTTTCTCTCCCTCTTCTTACGGAGCTACCAGGATTCTGCCGTGATCCTCCTCATCCTCATCACCTTCAAAAGGCCCTGCTTCTAAACACCTTGGTTGGATTCAGGTGGCACCCTCTTACACGGTGTACTCATTTCATTTCTGTGGTGATAACGTACCCTGGCAAAATCAACTTAGGGGAGAAAGGGTTTGTTGTAACTCGCATTTCCCATTTACAGTCCATCACAGCAGGGAAGTCATAGAGGCAGAAGCCTAAGGAGCTGATCATGTGGCATCTGTGGTCAAGAAGTAATGAGTGTTGGATTAACACATGTATACTCAACTTGCTTTCTTCATCCTTAGACATTCCAGGATCCCCTGCCTAGGGAATAGTGCCACCCAAAGTAGGTAGGTATTCTTACCCCAGTTAATATAATCAAGATTTCCCCCTTCCTAAACAGACATTATACCAGGCACCCTAATCTAGACGATCTCTCATCAAGACTCCCTTGTCAGGTGATTCTAGATTGTATCATGTTGACTAATAACTAGCCATCATACACAGTGAAGTTTAAACTCCAGCATGATATTTCAGGGAACAAGCCACACATAGATCCAATATGGAAGCTTCCTGAGATCAGGTCAGCATGCAGACAGTGACCCAATAAAGAAACTAGACATCATGATTGGGAAATAGTCTCACAAAGAAACAGAACAGAATGGCAGGGCAGAGCATAATGGGGGAAGGAGTATTTGTAAGCCAAGGTCCTTCTGAGATGGAGACATCTGAGTGGAGACCTGGCCTTCTGGGAGATGCTTGTCCCAGATGGAACTAACCACAGGTGCAAAGTCCCAGAGGCAGGAGCTAAGCTGAAGTGTGCCAAGGACATAAGGAAGACCTCTGTGGCCAGAGCCACAGAGTGAGAAAGAAATGACTAGTGACGAGGGTAGTCACATGGTAGGGAGCCACCGGAGGGTTCTGGGCAGGCCGGTGACAAGGCTGACTCCTATTTTAGCGATTCTCTTGCGTAGCCATGCAGAGAACAGAGAATGAGGTCACAGAGGCTCAGTTACCCTGGCTGCCAGCCTGGCATGCTCGCGGCACTGAGGGCAGATGGTACAGCCTGGCCTGGGAAGCCCCTACAATGGCAAGTCTGCAAATTCTGGCTGTCAAACATTCACGGGTAGAGTTTCTGGAGGGCTAAGTGCCTACCTTGGGGTTGGTTGGGCGCATGACCCCTGAGAAGGCTAGACGGACTTGTGAACTGCAAGCTTTGAGTCTCTGCAGGATGGAACTTGGAGGGTAGTGATGCCTCTTTCTTGGGGTGGTTTTCAGTGCACAACGGGACGGGGATGCTGAGGGCAGGAATCTACATCCGTAGAGTGGGTGGCTGTTCGCCCATGCCAGCAGAGCAAGGGTCTGTGCTGGGCTCAGGTTGGCTGGCCTCAGGCTTTAAATTCCCTCTCTCTTAAGTGATCTGGTTGGAGTCTTCCTTCTAGGTGCTGGTCTTACACCAAGGACTCAGGCCCAAGGCTGACACAGATTAGAACTCTGCCCATCAGCCGACCAATCTCTGCTCTCCTGTAGTATCTTTCACAGGAGTTCATTCCTCCAGCCCTCCTGCACTGGCTCTTGACCGATTTATTCTGGTACAAATGTAGGAGGAGTACGTGGTCTTGCTTTCTTCTGGGTCAGGAGCATCTGCCTGGCTCTCTGCTGGCACTTGATATTAGAGTTTTAGCAAGGCAGATGGGCAGGCAACTCGTCTTCCCTGGATGTGTTTAAGGCCAGCCACCTTCCCCCACCACCCTTTTCCTGGACCATGGGGAGCTCTCAGGAGCCTCCATATACTCACATTCTGCCCTGGCCATGAGAGTCTATGCAGAACTCTGAACGTGGAAGTATGTGACTTATTCCCCGTAAGTCTATGCATGTGTTTGAGTTGGTATGCAAATGTGTGCTTGTGTGTCTATGTGAATGTGCATTTAAGTGGTGGGTATGAGTGTGTTGAGCTGTATGTGAGCTCACATGGTTATATTTTTGGGTGTTTTTAAGTGGTGAGTGTACTGTGTGTGAGTGGTGTATGAGTGTGGATTTGCATGGTGTATGTGAGTATATATTTGTATGTCTGTCTGTCTTAGTTTTCTGTTGCTATAACAAAATACCTGAGACTGGGTAGTCTGTATAGGATAGGCGTTTATTTGACTTGGGCTTCTGGAGGCTGGGAAGTTGAAGAGGGTGGCAGCAGCATCTGGCCAGCTTCTGGTGAGGGCCTTCCTGCTGCAGCATCACATGGAGAGAGCAAGCATCCTCACTCAACTAATGCTCTGGAGTGACCCCATGGCCTCCTACTGCCCCCCCAAAGGCCCACCTCCCAATGCCATTAGCAAATGACTTTGAGAATTAACTCTCCAACATGTGAACTTTGGGGTGCACATTCAAATCATAGCAATGTGCCTGGGGGCCCCACCCAGGCTGCCTTGGCCTCTCATGCTGGAGATAGTGACCATTTGTGGGTGTTGTACAGGTGCATGGGTCTAAGTATGTGTGAGTGAGTGTACGTAGATCTTGGCTTGAAAGTGTTTTTCTTAGGTTTATTTACTTTTATTTCATGTTTTGCCTGCATGTGTGCCTGTGTACCTGTGTGTGGTACCTAAGGAGGCCAGAAGAAGAGGGCGTTGGATTCCCTGGGACCGGAGTTACAGACAGTTGTTAGCCTAGGCCTGAGGTTTAGTGGAGGGGCCATCGTAGTTGGGCTTGAAAGATGGAATAAGGGTTTTCCAAGCAGTGAAGATACTCGGGGTTCCCAGGAGCCATGCAGAGGCAGCGGGAGGGTCGCAAAGCTTGAGGGATCTCATGAGTATGATCCCAGCCATCAGCTGGCTCACTCCCAGACAAATGCCGCTGTGCTTGCGGGCGGTGTAGCCTTTGACTCTCAGTCTCTCTTATGCTCTGGTGACATTGCCACCTCTGGTCCCAAACCCTGGGCAGGACTGGACTCTTGCCCACATGTACTGCTGGGTGGCTGACATCTGCCTCTCTTCAGGCCTCTCTGTGGGCTTCTGGCCACCAAGACCAGTTTTAAAGATTTCACAGAAGATTTTTCACTTCTGAAAAAAAGAAGTCGAATTTCAACGAACCCATCACTTTTGTACTATTTTGATAGTCACTTGAATATATTCTTCTTCCAAAATCAGCACATTATGGAAAGTCCTAGGGGCTACACCCAGCTCCCCTTATCCCTCACCCCTCTATGGGGATGGTGACCTCTAAAAAAATACCCAATTTATACCTGGTTCTCTGTGCTAACGTGGACTTCAGTGCACTTAGAGAAATGTAAAGCGATGTTTATATATTCCTCCCCTTTCTTTAAAAATGCTATATACGTGTCTTTGAAACACACACTATAATCACCACCCTATAATTTGCATATTTCACTCAAAAATACACCCTGGAATCCTAACTATGTTGATACAGAGGTTGGGCTTGTGTTGTAAGCCCGGGCCCAGCATTGCTTCTTATAAAGGCCACACAGACTAGCTAACGATCCCCTACAGCTGGGGACGCGGGTTGTTTTCAGTTGTTTGATCTCAAAAGCAAAACTCGATGAATCTGCTTCTTGCTTAGCTTGGTGGTGGTGTTAGTGTTGGTGGTGGTGGTGGTAGCCTGGAGTGGACCAGCAGCGGAGGGTGCATGGGCATTTTTAATGGTGAGAGGTGGAATGTGTAAGGCTGATTTCAGTATGTCTGGCCTCCCTGTATACAGGAACTTGGGGCACTGACAGAGCCGTGCGTGGAGATCCGGATGACTCCAGACTTTCTGACAGACGTATTACTGGCTCACTGATTTTTCTCACCACTGCCCTTCCCTACACTCGCTTCTCCCAGTCTTTCCCCTTAGGCTTGGAAGTGTTTTTCTTAGATTTATTTACTTTTATTTTAAGTGCTTGCATGTGTGTCTGTGTACTATGTGTGTGTGTGTGTGTGTGTGTGTGTGTGTGTGTGTGTGTGTGTG
>CABHPQ010193580.1:0-15166 GCA_902168405.1 Peromyscus aztecus | reverse complement strand
CCTGCATGCTCAGTCCACACTGCAGAGCTGGACTCAGTACCTGCATGCTCAGTCCACACTGCAGAGCTGGACTCAGTACCTGCATGCTCAGTCTACACTGCAGAGCTAGACTCAGTACCTGCATGCTCAGTCCACACTGCAGAGCTAGACTCAGTGCCTGCATGCTCAGTCCACACTGCATAGTTAGACTTAGTGCTCCATATGCTCTGTGAACTCACCCATGCCTGTATGGTGCCTAGGTAGATTCCCACATTGGGACCCACTGCCTGGGTTACCTGGTCCTTAGGTGCCAGATTATGAGTGAGTGATGTAACGGCTTGGAGCATCAGCTTCACAGTCTGTAAAATCATGATAGTGTCAGCTTACTCCTTTTGTCTTTCATTCCTCAGTAACTCCATGAAACAGTCATATCCCGCCTAACTTATCCCCAAATATTGTCGTTTCAACTTGTAACAACACTTCAGAATTTTGGGTGAAATATCTTCTTTTTTAAAAAATACTTTGTGATTACGTTTTATGTGTATGAGTATTTTGCTTGAATGTATATCTGTGCACCATGTATGTGCCTTGAGCCCCTGGAGGGCATTGGGTACTCTGGAACTGCAGTTACAGAGGGTTGTGAGCCTCTATGTGGATGCTGGGGATTGAACCTGGTTCTCTGGAAGAGCAGCCGGTGCTCTTAACCACTGAGCCATCTCTCCAGCCCCATTTTACTTCTTTTCTCCTTTTCGTTTTCTTTGTTTTTCGTATTAAGTCTTTGAAATCTTATTGTGTATTTTACACACAGAGCGTCTTTCAATTCAGACCAGTCACATGCCAAGCCCTCAACAGCCTCCCCTGATTCAATCGCAACTACACCAGACAACAGAGCTCCCGCTACACCAGACAACAGAGCTCCCGCTACACCAGACAACAGAGCTCCCAAGCATCTGACACTTTTGACATTTCAGCTTTGAAGCTCTAGTAATAAACACGGGTTAGCCTAGTCAAGAACAGACAGCCAGAAAACAATAGAATTTATCTGTGGTGTTGCTTAAGATGAGGTTTCCTTTACAACTAACTGGAAATAGCTTGTGGTGCAATCTATAAAGAAAGTGCGCGCACACACACAGTTGCAAACCCCATAGTGACATTTTAATCATTGTCAGATCACATGTATGATGATGGGCCCATAAGATTCTGTCACCTAGAGATGTTGTGGCCGTCTGAGATGCACAATGGCACACTTGCCTAAGGATGCATTTATCAGAATGCATTTCATTGAATGACACATGACTGCTTTGCGACACTTTATAGGTGAAAAGCAGGCTGGGAAAGGCCATGTAGCCTGAAAGTAACGGAGGGGAGATAATTTCAAAAGAACGGTAAACTGGCACAATGTCGGCCTAGCCAATTAGTTTGACTCTTTTCACAACCTATGTATATTTGAAAATATCACACCATTTACCACAAGCATACACGAATACACACACATATGATATATATATGAACATGCATTATTCAGGTCTCCGTTGGGTCTAATTCTTTTCTTCAGCCCATGAGATTCAAGGATGGTGGATAGTTATTATTGACTGTCAGTTTGTCGGGATTTAGAACCACCTGTGAGGGTGTTGCTACAGAGCTGTAACTGAAGTGGGAAGACTCACCCTCAGTAGGGGTGGCGCGATCCCATAGGCTGGAGTCCTAGACTGACTGGAAAGGGGAAAGTGAGCTGCTTCCTGCCTGTAGACACACTGGGACCAGCTGCCTCATGCCTCTGTCACCATGCATGGATGATGGACCATACCCTCTGACTGGGAGCCGAAGCCAAAGCCTTTCCTCCTGAAGTGGCTTCTGACAGCTATTCCGTTACAGCAATAAGAAGATAACGTGGGCTGGGGAGACGACTCGGCAGGCAAAGGCACCTGACAGCCTGAGCTGGATCCCTGGGACCCATGGGGAGAAAGGAGAGAAATGATTTCTGCAGACTGTCCCATGATGCTACATGTGCACACACATGAGAATGAATGCATGTACTAAACGAAATAGCAAGAGCAACGTAGAAGACAAAGGCACTGGGCCTCTGAGCAATGTCCTTTGCTTTCTTATTTCTTTCTGGAAGGAAGGGGCAGGCAAGGCCCCCAGAGCTTCCGCCCACATCTCAGTGTGAGTTTGTCCTGCTCGGCCAGGGTGATGGGCTTGAGTCTAAGCCCAGCAGGGAGGTCTGGCCAGAGGCAGCTGCTGTCTGTAGCCTGGGGAGGCCCATGTTCACGGCTGGCACTCAGCCCATGGGGAACACACTCCTGCCTCTGGCCTGTGGGGCCCATCCAACATCTCACATCCTTCTCTGGCTCCATACAGTTGAAGGGTTTTCTCCAGGGCCAGAGCAATAACACTTTATCTGTCTGCTGGCTTGCATCTCCCAGACTGTTTCCGAATTAAGTTTTATGTATGAGGATGCTTAAATAATATCATTGTGTTGGTTTGGATCTCAGCTTTAAAGTGCATATTTGAGCATGCACATCATTCTTCCAGAACCAGGGCTCCTTTGTAAAATGCTTTGTCCTAAGTTTGAAAAGTACTTTCGAAAGCTTATTCTGCCAAAAGCTCAGTGTTCAGTGCTGGGGACACAGAAATGAAAGGGCTCTGTCCTGTCCTCAGGCAAGAGGGCAAGGAAGAAAAACCAAATCAACAGGTGCCTGAAATGATTCTGTGGCCTTTAAATCTCTCACATCCACAATTAAACACGTTTTCCCCCAGCATACAGAATACTTGTTTGTAGAAGAAAATCACTCCAGGAAAGCAGAAAGAAAAAGAGAGAGAGAGAAAGAATGAATTCTACCATTTTGGAATAGCCACTGTGGGAGACAATCATCTTCTCACAAGGATGCTCAGGTCCTTGACCCTGGAATTCTTGGAAATGTTGTGTTAGACAGTGTTGGAGAATGAGGATGGCCAATGAAATGACGGTTGCTTGTCATTTGACTTTAAGAGAGGGGAGTATCCTGGATTATCCAGGTGAGCTTAGTGGACATGAAAAGGTTCTTAAAAGTGTAGGTCAGAGTCAAGGAGTGAATGAAGGGTGTTGGCTTTGAAGATGGAGGAAGGGGCTACAAGCCAAGTCATGCAAGAAAGAGGTCACTAGAAGCTGCAAAAGAAAAGGAAACACATACTCCTCAGAGCCTCCAGAAGGATCACAACCCACTCCCACCCTTCCCCAAGCTTTATTGTAGCCTAAGGAGACTCTTTGGACGTCTGAGCTCTCGAACAGCTTGTGTTGTTTTAAGCCAGTAAGTTTATGGCTATTTGTTACAGTGACAATGGAAACTCCAAAGTTTGAACTAGAACCAGAAACACAACATTGGTATGTTGGTGACCATTTTCCGGCTTGTGATGTATATAATTAAACTTTATTATTATTGTTATTATTATTATTATATTATTATTATTGTATGGGAGATGGTACATATGTGCAGGTCAGAGAACAGCTTTGTGGAGTCAGTTTTACATGGATCCCAGAGATCAGATTCAGGTCACAAAGCAGCAAATGCCTTTAGCCACTGAGTTATCTCTCTTGCCCAATGACACATATAATTATTTTATAAATGATATACTGTTATTCATGCCACTTTTATTACCTTAATTACTTCTGATATGTTTTTGCTCTCTTTCTGTCTTCTGGACTTGAATGTTCCATTATTTTTGTTCTGTTCTACAATCATGAAGCATTGAGGCTATGAATTTGCTTCTGGTGACAGCTTTGGTCTCATCTAGACAGACTGATAGGTTTTATTGTCGATAACAGCATGTTAAAAAAAAGTACTTGTGGTTTTGATTCTGTTAATCTGAGATCTGTTTATGGAATGGTTTAAAATAATCCCATGTGTTGGAGTTTTATTGTGTTAACCTGTCATGTTCATTTCTTGTGAGTTCTAGGTATCTTTGCAAGTTGAGACGAGAACTTGTTAGCTTTTACATTCAAATTTCATCATTGCAATGACTAATGTTCTTTCCCTAGCCAGCACAGATTTCCTGCAAGAATCTGTTTCCCTCAGCACTTTCCTTTTCCAATCAAACATTTCTGGTTATCTTGAGACCCCGTCTTGGTTCTGTATTTTTTCTCAAACCCTCTGGGTAATCAATACCTTCCAGACAGTATCCAAGGCTCTGGGGCTGTCTTGGCCCATCTGGGCTGTTGTAATATCACACCATACACGGTGTGACATATATACAGCTGGACCTCATCTCTCACAGATTTGGAGACTGGAATTCCCAGGTCAAGGTATTGCTGGCTCAGTTACCTCCTGGTTCCTAGTGACATCTTCCCACTTCGTTCTCATCGAGTAAGTGGGACAAGCAAGCTCCCTTGGGTCTCTCTTCATGAGGGCTGGACTCTCAGGACCTCATCCTCTCCCAAAGGCCTAAATTTCTCATACCATCAACTTGGGCGCTAGGGTTTCATGTCTGAACTTTGGAGGGGAGACGTACACTCAGATCCATAGCAACAGGGCCTCAGTGTCATCTTCTGCAGCTGCCAGGCTCTGGTAAGAGAGGAAGAGTTAGTCTCCATGGAGACTTGGCAGGGATGTCCTGGTCCAGACCAAACATCCTGAATTATGATCACAGAGGCCACCTGGGTGCTCTGAGACTTGGAGAATTCTGAAATTGCTTCATCTGCTGGTGTTTGCTCAGCTTCTGTAAATGTTAAGTGGGCTTTTGAAGGGAACATGTAGTCTGTGTTATAGGGTCAGTGGAGTATGAGGAAACTGCTTGCTTCTGATACCATGGAAACTGAGGAGATTCCAGAGAGATGCCAAAAGAGGGAGGTATGAAGGTTCACAATAGCCTTTGGGAAGAGGGGCAGAAGATGTGGATGTCGGATGTTGGGAGGGACAGCAGCAGAGAAGGGCATGTGAAGGGAAGGGGGCTCTACTGGCCCCTGGAAAGGGGACACAGGCTCTTATTACTTAAGATTGCAAAATGAGGCATGTGGTTGGATGGAGAGAAAGGACGCTGGTAGGAGGTAGCCAAAGGCTCAGCAGGCAGAGGGTGTTCATCTTTCCTGTTTATGGAACTCAGTGAGCCTGAGGAAGGGCACTGGATGGGTTTCTAGGCTTTCAGCTCTGTTTCTACTCTTTTTTTAATGGCTTGAATAGAAAATTATTTATCCCACTTACCCTCCCCCACCCCCTGCCCAGGGGCTTATATATTGACAGCTTGGTTCCCAGCTGGTGATACTATTTTAGAAGGTGCCTCCTAGCTGGAGAAAGTAGGCCACTAGGTTAGACCTTTGAAGGTTATGCTTGTTGCCTGGCCCTTTCTTCCCCATTCTGTCTGTTTCCTGGTTGTCATGAGGTGAGCAGCTGGGGTGTCCCATCATCCTCTGCAGTGATGCTGTGTTTCATCTTAGGCACAAAGATAGGGAGGAAGGTAGCCGTGAACTAAGACTTCAGAAACTGTGAGCCAAAATGCATCTTTATCTCCTTTAAATCATATTTATCAAACTGGCCATCACGGTGCATACCTGTAATACCAACTCTCAGGAGGTGGAGGTGAGAGGGTCAGAAGTTCAAAGTTATCCTCAGCCATATAGTAAGTTCAAGGCCAGCTGGGCTGTATGAGAGCCTGTCTCTACATAAGCAATAAACTTTAGAATGGTTCCTCTCCTGTGTTTGCCTCAGCAGTGAGAAGTCTGGCCAACACAACCTAGCACACATTCTGTTAGCACAGTAATATACCAACATCAGAGAAAAAGACTACCTTAGGAGACCAATTCCTGCGCCCTTTCTAGGCTGGGATCTCTCAGGCTACTGAGAAGCTATCTCAACCATGATGATCGTAAGCTGTGTCCCTGTGTGTCCTGGGCTCTGATCTGATGCCAGATACACATTCTAGTCCATGGTAACAGGCAGTCCTTGCCCCAGGCTGTGATCTGGCAGCCACTGACATGTCTTTATCCTTAATAGCAGAAAGCTGGGGGTCGAAGCTTGTCCTGAGCTGTGATTTCTTAGGACATTGGTTCATCCTTGTCCATGGTAATGGAAAGCTGATGTCTCTGTGTGTCCTGAACTGGGGTCTGTTAGCCATTGGCACCTTCTTGTCTGTGGTAATGGAAACCCAATGTCTCTCTGTGTCCTGGGCTGTGATCTGTTGCCAGTGGCATCTTCTTATCCATGGTAACAGAAGGTGGGGCTCCATGCTTGCCCTGGGCTGTGATCTATCATCCATGGTTACTTTGTTGTCCGTGGTGATAGGTAGGTGATGTTCCACGTGTATCCTGGGCTGATAGCCACCAGCCACTGGCACATTCCAGTCTGTGGTGAGGGCAGACTGTGTTGTGCATTTGTCTGAGTCTACGGCCCCAGGTCACTGAAGGTAAAGAGGAGACACGCTCAGTGTTGAGATGCCAGTTTTTGCTTCAGGTCTAATCCTGATCTGTAAACAATGCCCTGTTGAAATAAGAACCCCGATGTGCGAGTCAGAGCGTTCATCTGACTTCCTTGGAGGACCAAGTAGTGTGCTAGCCTCTCTGGTGAAGATTAGCACTTTGTAAGCAGGTGTAAGCCTGTCAGGACAAAGCAACACAATAATGTGTCCTTTCCCTGGTGAGATCAGAGGAAAGTGGGGCCAGACTGTCTCCCCGAGAACAGGAGGGAGGCTCTGGGCTAGCACTTACAGGGAGTGCTGGGAGTGAGAAGCTGTGGGTGTCACCAAGATGACATCATGGGACTACAGGATGGACAGCTCTCCTTACCTCCAGGAAGATGTCACAGGCCCAAGGGACACAGTGGGTATAAGCTGATTGACTGAGCTCAATCTCTAGAAACATGGGAAGACTTTTTTTTTTAATTGGTTTTTAAATGTATGTGTAGACGTATGTGTATGTGTGCAATGTATATGGAGGTCGGAGGTCAACCTCTGTGTTGTTGCTTAGGAACTGTCCACCTTAATTTTTTGAGACAGAATCATTGACTCAACTGAGAGCTCGTGTGTGTGTGTGTGTGTGTGTGTGTGTGTTTTAAACATGAGTGCTGGGGATGGAACTCAGGCCTTTATGCTTGCATGGCTGCATTTTACCCACTGAATCCTCTCTCCAGCCCAGGAGGGGTTTTCTCTTGATGGAGCTGGCACAGTCTAATCCTGAGTCACACGAACAGAAGGGAACTAAAGTCAAGCTACTGGGCTAGGGACAGGACGGTGGCTTGGAAATAAGATGCTGTGGAAGGACCCAACCAGAACCTTAGAAGCTGCTTAAGTAGCAGTCTGGACTTTGGGGTCACCACTGTGGCCCTGTCTCAAATGCGCACTCCAGGGAGTCACCCAGAGCATGGCTGTCTCTATGGTGTGTGTGTGTGTGTGTGTGTGTGTGTGTGTGTGTGTGTGTGTGTGCACGTGCCTGCACACACTGCAGGGATTCTTCCTATATAGACACTCCGATTACAAGACATACAGCATGATTCACAAGCCACGTGGGCTATAGCAATGTGGATCAATAGAGATTTAGAGGGCTAGGGGAGGGGAGGCTCTGACATTCCTGTCTATTGCCCATGAAGGCCTTGTTAGTGTGCAGGTCCAGGAACTGTCTCGTCTTGTCTCATAGTGTTGAGTGTGCAATTCCTGACTAATTTCACATTCATATCTCTGGGAGCTGGGGTGGTGGGTGGGGGATCACAATCCTCCACTGGCCATAACTCTTCAGGACCTGTTTCTATGGAGGTGCGGCAGATGGCTTTTGCCCCTGCAGTCCCTAACTTCTTGACGTGTGCTGGTTGCAGCCTTCCTTCTGTTTTGTCCATCCGTTGAGTCCCTCCCTGGGAACACTGGCATCTGTGACTCCCTCAAAGATTACTCCTGAACTTTGGTATCGATAGCTACCAGTCCACATCATACCCAGAGGATCCAGGAATGAGTGAGCCATCTTCTGTTTTCTAGTTAAATTCATTATTTGGAGCTTTCTAGCATAAGGGAAGAGTGACGCATCTTCCTGCTGCCTCTTTCTTAAAATCCTTAGGATGCCACCCCCCTTGCCATCCACACACCAGCAGCAGCAGCTTGAGCAAAAAGAGAGCCCCCCCCCCCCCCCCTCCATTGTGTAAGGCAGTCTAACCTCCACAGTCTGAGGATGTGGTGGCCAGCACCCCTTGGGACCAAAGACGACACAGGGAGAGGGTGGTGGCATTGCATTAGCTCTGAAAGCTCTCTAGGCAGATGGATGCAGCCAGTTTAGGGAATACTACCCTGAAATTGCATGGAGCACTGCCCTGGAGCCAAGGGCAGGGGATGCACAAAGGAGATGCGCTAGCCGCTATCACGTCTACACGTCATAGCCTGGAGACGGCACTAAAACCGGAGCACCGATGGAGAGTTGGTGCTCTCATGCCTGGTGTACAGGTCTAGCCTCCGGCAACTGTAGCCCAACATCCTGAACTCATTCTGTTCCCATTGCAAGTAGGAGTCACCCAAAACCTGTGTCAGCACTTCCTGGTGGCCCAGTCCCACCCGTGGTCATGAAAGAAGTGCCCGCTGGCCACCAGAAGCAGCTTGCTTATAATTTGGGGGCAAGTTTATAGTCACAAGCTCTCTGAGATCGGGGATGGAGAGTGGGGGTGCCCAGGGGGGCCCACAGGTCAGCATTGTGTTACCTTTCCTGGGGAAACAAGCAAAGGTCTGCTCAAGCCGGAGGGGGTGCTAATGGCAGATCAAAGTTCCAGTCCCACCCAAGTCTGACATGGCTAAGTAGTTAGTTTTTTTGTGCTGAGTTACAGGAGCCTGGGTGAGAGATTCCTTCCAGGACCGTAGGTGACCCCAAACATCTGTATCACCACACAAGTCCCACCCTATCATGAATGATGACTTCAGGGAAGCTGCATCATGGAGTCCAGCCTTTGTTAGTCTTCTACCTCCTGTACACTCTATCACCCCAAGATCTCACACACCCGGGAGGCTGGAGGGGGCAGTGGAGGTGACCCCTCTCTCTTCTTATAGGGAATGGTAATAGTTATGACTATTAGTAAGACTGTTCATAATTGGCTATTAATATTAATTATTTCTGTAGCTATCACGGTGTTGGTTTGTTTATTTGGTTGCTATGACTACGGGGCCAAAGTTATTTCTGCTTCTTGATGACTGTGATACGGTCATAGCCATTTTATGTGTCAAGGAAAAAGCTATGCAACATCAGGGTAGAAGGTCAGAGGAGAGAAGTGGTGGCCTTCCGTCCAGGTGAGGACCCTCTGTCCAAGATCACTGCTTTGGCTATACTGTTGCTGGTTTGTGTGTATGTGTGTGTGGTCTGTGTGCACATGTGTACATGTGATCTACCTTATTTGTTTAAGGCGGTTTCTCACTGGCCTGGAGCTCACCAAGTAGGCTGGTCTGCTTGGCCAGCCAGTCCCAGGAATTCACCTGTCCCCAGCTCCCCAGCCCTGGGATTACAAGTGTACCCCTTCATGCCTGGTGTTCTGGGGGTCAGGTGCTCGTGGGACAAGCACTTCATGACCGAAGTGTCTCCCTGGGACCCTGGACACTTGAAGAGCATTTTCAGCTCTTTTGTAGAATCGGGCTTCTGCATGGGTGCCATGCTGTACCGTGGGTGTCTGTGTGAGTGGCGGTGGTGGTAGGGTTGTAGTAACCAGGGGCACTGGGCTCTTCCTGGTACAACCTTTCATATCCTGGGACTTGCCTTTGTCTCCCCGTGTGATGCCTGGCAGCCAGTCCTCGGTGAGGGGCGAGATCCATCCCATGCCACACCTAACCCCAAGGGCAGCCTCCCTGCATCTTCAACATTGTCCAGTGATGTGGGGTGGACCAGAACCTGCCATGTTCTGGATGCAACACTGTTCGTCGTCGCCAAGACTGTACTCGGGGTCTCCAACTAGGTCCTGATGACCCAAAGAGAGCGTCCTTTCTCTAGGATGACGAGACATCCCAGTGCCACCAGTGGGGACTCTCTAACTCTTGGAGGTCCTGCTTTCTCACATTCTTCCCAGATCACCACATGGCAGACGAGGACACACGGTGGACAGCCCTAAAGGCCCACAGAGCAGCCTGGCTCCAGCCCAGACAGCCTGGCCCTGACAGTCCCATCTCTTCCCATAAATAAACCAGACGCGTTCTTCCGTCAGATGGCGTGGCCTGGTTTTTGTTTGGGGAAATCTGGACAAGAAGAGGCAGCAGACAGCCTCGGGTCCTGGCAGGGCTGCCCAGCCCGGGAGTGGCAGCTGGGCAGGCGGGCAGAGGACGGTCGGCGGTCAACCTGCCCCGGATACCATAGAGGGCCCCCGAGACCAGAGCAGGAAGGGTGGATCAGAAGGGAACCAAAGTTGGGCAGGGCACCAGGCTCTTGGGTGTGCGTGAGAGGGATGCCTAGAGAGAGATTCAAGGCTCAGAGACCCAGGCAAGTGACAGTCTATAGTGACAAGTGGAAGTCAAGGTCCCTTGAGAAAATGTCCAGACTGGGGGACCCTAGCACACTGAATGCAGGTCCATCCTGTCTGATTCTCAGCATTCACAGTGGAACGGCAGACTGTGTCCCCATATGCACCTTCTCTGCAGGATTTGTGTGTTTGCTCTCTCCTCCGTGGGACACATCCCCTAGACAGCATGTTTTTTCCTCACTGCTGTGGACACAGGCTGGCATCCCCACCTCCTGCTGGGACCTGGACTACTCACCACCCTTCCCCCACATTAAGGGAATTCTAGGTTGGGGGTGATGCTGTCAGCTCCCTACCCATCAGCCAGCCTTTGTCCGCCAACAAAGCCACTGGGCCCTTGGTGTGCTCATGTCCTTTCTGGCCACCAGACCCTCCTGGAGGAACCTACACGGGAAGCAGCAGGAAGTGGCTTCCTGAGTCTCTATCCAGCGCTGAACACTTTCTCTGTTTCTGCCATTTAGAGACAAGATCCCATGTAGGAATGCTGTGTCTCTAAAGGTATAAGCCATGGATGGCTTCCAGCAGCTGTGTGGACTCTGTCTTGGAACCACTCAGAAAATTCTGAGGTGTATGAACAAGTAGGGAATCTCTTAGGAGCTCTAGACACCTCTGAGACAAAGTCATCCTCCTCAAAGTGGTGGAGGCATGGATTCTGGAGCAAGGTTCTGGCACATACTCTGGAGCTGGGTTGGTCCTGCAACCTGCTCACTGCCCTTTGGCCATATAGCATCTGGGCCTTTACCTACTGTTCTGTGTCCTGCAGATGAGAATGCTCCATTTTGGAGGGATCAAGTCTTTTGCGACCATCTCTGGGGATGCGCAGATCTTACTAACGTTGTAGCTTTTCTGTATGTCTGATTTTTGATGCTCAGGGAAGTGTCTGTGACTGTAACCTGTCTAGGACCCTGTCATGCTGACTATGCTTAGCTTTGTGCTGGTGCTATCTCCAGCAATCAGTGTGGATTCTGTGTGTGTGTGTGTGTGTGTGTGTGTGTGTGTGTGTGTGTATTCTTTGTGGTGTGTGTAACTTCTGTGTGTGGTATGTATGGTTTTTGTGTGGTGTGTGTGTATTCTTGCCTCTTCTCCAAGTTCATCTGCTGCACCCCCTCCCCGTCCCACTTTAGAACGTGACCTCACTTGGAAAGAGGGTCTTTAAAGAGGTGATTAAAATGTGAGGCCACTAATCAATGAGACCAGTGTCCTGAAGAAGAGACGGGGACACAGTTACACACAAGGGAAGACCACGCCATGTACAGGCTGGGTAGAGAGAACTCAGAAAGAACCAACACGCTGCTACCGTGAGTGGTTTAGACCTCAGCTTTTTGGAGCTCTGAGGCTGAGTTTGTTCTGCTGTTTGTGACTTCCTCCTGGGCATTTAGAAGAACACTGTGTGTGAGGTGAGCTTGTAGCAAATGTTGACAGGGTGGTGCTAGGCTCACCATGGTCCTGGACCATGTCCTTGAAGCATTAATCTGCTAATGCTGAGTCCGTTGGTGGAGGGGGTGTCCCATAACAATGTCTGTAGGTCTTTGGACCCTGTGGATGCCGGTGGCTGATGACACTTTGGCCGCATTTCCTGGCCATCTGTATGTTGGTCCCCTGTAAAGCTTCCTCAGTCCTCCAAATAGCATACATGTAGGGAATATGTTGGCACACCTAGATAAGGGCCGATGCCAACCCAGCCTACAGACCAGACCATGCAGCCTGGGGTCAGACATATTTTGGCCTCCAGGACACAGTCAGAGAAGATACTTGTGCAGGCCTCCAGGGAGGCAGGTGATGGTTACACAGAGATTTTGGTTTGGACCAGCATGGGCTGCCCCAGCTGGGTGCCAGCCCAGAGAAGGGCCTGTGGAACACAGTATTTGGACGCTATCCTGTCCATGTTCCTGCATCTCAAGGCCGTGGTCTGCCATGGCCCAGCTGGTAAGATGTGGTAGTTCAGAAAGAGCTTTGCACTTTTTGAGAGCGTGGCAAATGTTCCTGCGGCAAGACTCATTTTTCTTCTTTAGTGGCGGGCGCACCGTTATTTATGTGAATGTTAATTTGCGACTGGGGACATTCCCCGACGTGGTCCTCATGCTGATCAAGACCTGGGAAATGTCAGCGGGAACATCTGGCAGGGACAAGTGTCAGATCTTGTGATGGATGGGCAGGTCTGTTGTGGTCCCAGGGTCTGTGCCTGACTTGTTGACCCCTCTGTCCTGGCTGGGGCTGGCAGCCTGGCTGTACTTCCCGGAGGTGTCTATCCTTGGCTCTGAGGCTGTGGGGATGAGGGAGCTGGCTGCGCGGACCTGAGTGTGGGACATGATAGATTCTCAGAGACAGGCCAGGTCCCATGGGAGCTACTTCAGTGTTGCTTGATTTAATGGGGGGAGGGGAGGGTAGCCAGCCCCCGCCCTGCCCCTGTAAGTCGTCACCCTTGCTGGGGTCTTGTTTGTCCCGTTTTCTGTCTTCTCTTTCTGTCCTTGTCCATTTTCACCCCCCTACTTCCTTCAAACATTTTTATCTGTGTTTTGTGTTTATGCCCTTCATAAAAACTTCAAAACTAGAGCATAGGGCTTGGGGAGACGGCTCAGTCCGTGACGCACCTGTCACACAAGCATGAGGGCCTGAGTTTGGGTCCCCCAAACCCACATAAAGCTGGGTGTGCCACACACGTAATCTCAGAGCTTCTACAGTGAGGTAGGAGATAGCAGCCTCCCCGGAAGCCCATGAGCACACACAGTGGCAAACAGTAAGAGAATAAACAAGGCGGAAGGTAAGGATGGACATCTGAGGGTGCACCATTGCATGTGTGTGCTCATTCACACACACCAATATGCATGCTTGTGTAAGGTATGGCACGCGCGCGCACACGCGCACGCACACACACACACACACACACTACACACACATAGATATTTAAAAAATAGAATACAATAAAATCAAGAAACTCACCTCAAGCCGTAACACTACCTCTTCATCCCACGTGTCCAAGCAGGTCCCACATCACTGTTACTGTAGTGTAAACGAGAACCGGTTATTTTGTTAGGCTGTCCTTCTGAGCACCCCACACACATCTCTTCTCACCCTCTCTTAACTGTGCAAATCGACCCTCTTTTCGCTCCAACTCCACCGAGGCTTAGAGAGTCCTCACAGTCAGCCGGGGATGAGGAGGCCGGTATTTGAAATAGAGAGAGCTGGAGGCCATTCTCTCCATTGTTCATCTTCCTGGATGTTATGTGTGGAGGTGAGTAAGATTTTACCCTCCACAGATGGGAGCTGCCTTCTCAGACGCCCATGGGTCACAGACACGTTTGTTCCTGGTGTAACATCCGGAAAGTCCTTTGACTTAGCACACATTATAAATTTAGCACAACTCTTTTGCAAGGCATAAGATTCTTTAAAGCAACTTCATCATTTGTATTTATCATGATAGAAGGTGTTGTTTCCTATCATGTGACTTATGCATTCTGATTTATTTTTTATTTATTTATTTGTTTGTTTGTCTTCCATATTTACTATGCAGCCTGATTTCAGTGATTGGGAAGGTTTGTATTAGTTTACCAGTGGTGATTTTTGGGACTTTAAATAGAATGTACTTACTTATTTTTGGTTTTTTGAAACACAGACTCATGTAGCCCAGGTTGGCCTTGAGCTCTTTATGTAGCTGAGGATGACCTTGGACTCATGATCCTTCTGCCTCTGTGTCCCAAGTGCTGGAATTACAGGCATATATCACCATACCCATCTTATTTTTTCCTTCCTTTTAAATAAACATGTACTTATTGACATTAGTAGCAATCCAGCTATTTCTTTCTGCTTTCCTCTACCCCTTCTTCTTCTTCTTCTTTTTTTTTTTTGGTGGGATTTTCATTTTTTTTGGGGGGTGGGCACATCTTGTTCCCTTTCACTTATAAATTAGCCAAGTATGAACTACTTTCATATTCTATAGCTTTACTTCCTGGACTTATGGTCTGTAATCCTAATTACCACAGGGAAACAGATGTAGGGACCAGTTCCTGTCCCCCAAACCCATGATTTTTCCCCGTTAGAGAGAACTGATATTGAGGGACTAGAGAGATTGGCTTGGTCCTGCTCTTCCAGAGGACCAGAATTTGGTTCCCAGCACCCACATCAGGTGGCTCCCAGCCATCTTTAACTCCAGCTCCAGAGGAGCCAGTGACCTCTCCTGACCTTCTTGGACACCTGCAGCTATGTGCACATATACACACACAGACACAGACACAGACACAGTCTCAGACACACGTACACAGGCGTGTGCACACACAGACACAGGAAATCACGTCTGGGCTTCATAAAGTGTAAGTGAGGAGCAATGGTGGGGTTGAAAGCAGAGCCTTTCAGAAAACCTTAGAGCAGCAAAGAGAAACGAGTCCCTCGATGGGGCCCCCAGCCCAAGGCTCTGACTTGCACAAGGTTCCACGCTCAGTTGGGAGAGGTAGGACACCCATCTGAAACCCTAAGTTTCTAAACTGGGAACAGCCCAAATGTCCATTATGTAGTAGTGGACAGGCACACAAACTGCAGCAGATACACATGGTGGAATTACTGTCTGGCTGCACAGAAGCGTGAATGGTGAACCTGATGATTCTACAGTTATGAGCCAACCTTGAAAACATCATATGTTTCGAGGGGACTCGAGCCGCAGACTCGTATTACACAGCTTTGTGTATAGGAAATGTCCAAACTAGGAATATTCATAGAGACAGAAAGTAGATTAGTGGTTGCCAAGGTAACTAAAGACTGAT
>CABHPQ010193579.1:0-12447 GCA_902168405.1 Peromyscus aztecus | reverse complement strand
ACTCATTCAGAAGGTACCTCCTACCCACAGCTGTCCCTGTCCCCCATGTTCTTAGTCATTGATGAGTGACGGAGAGTGGAAAAGGTTAAGTCTTCACTCAGGCCTGCTGTGAGTGGTACAAGTGTCGTGACTGCCAGGGACTCATCTGTTTTGAGTCTCCCAGACATGTGAGGGCTTGGCCCAGCACTGAGTCTGACTTTGCTTTGTAGTGGCCTGAACCATGGCTTAGAGCATCTCACTCTGGTCTTTGAAAATCTGTAGGGATGGGTATATGTGGAGCCCCTTCTGGGAACCTGTGTGTATATGAGTGTGTGTACCTAGCCATGGAGGCTATATGTGTGTATGTATGTATGTATGCATGCATACATGTCTTACATGTAGGTGCATGCACACACAGATGTATGCTTGCATGTAAGTTTTTGTGTGAATGTGCATATAGTTACATGTGTGCATTCAAGTGTGTGTGTGCATATGGGTGCATGTGTGTGTTCTTAGCAGAGATTTCCTGCTGGAGTAGGTCCTCAGGTGGGGTGGAGGTACCGGGGAGAGGAAGACTCCAGCACCTTGAATTTCAGTGTTACCTTATACCACCCCTTCCTCCACTGGCAGGCGCTGTGGAATGAGAAGGCCCAGGCAGGAGCCTCTCACTCTGCTGCCTCTGTTTTATATTAAATGTCAGTTGTCCACTGGTTCTGCTGTGCTGCCATTAATATGGAGAAGTTATTACTGAGCCTGGAGCTGGCTCCTTGGGCTCATCCATGAATTTCAATTACACTGCACCTTGACTTCAGGGTGGGTGAGTGGGGCACACAGTTTGCTACTTGCTGGCAAAGGAAACTCCAGCATCAAGGACCATGGGTATTGCACTGCCAAGAGGCCAGGGAGGTTTTGCCTGCTCCAACACCCCCATCCTAGGTGTTTTGCTAGTTAACTCAGAAGTATATGGGTTTAGTGTGTAGCTACAGGATCAGCTGTGCTCGGCCAAACTGTGCAGCCCGGCAGAGGCTACAACACTGTGAAATTTAGTTGATCACTAAATTTGCAAAATGGGACTCCATCAATGCCTGCCTCACTGGGTGTTGAAAGACGAGTGCACTGTAATCATGTAGCCCAGGCTCAAGGTTCAGGGGTTGTTCATGTCTTTGAGTCTCACTGTGAGTGCTATCGAGACTAGAACATGTTGTGTATATCAGGCAAGTCTCACACTTGCTGCAATCCTCTCAGGCGCCGGGATTACTAGAGCCTGCCACTACACCCAGCTGCAGTGAGGTGCCTTAATCATGCTCTGCCCATGAGTTCTCACAGTCCCTATTGATGCGATTGCTGTCCTCATCATGGTGAATGGAGCATTTCTCCTGCCTTGAGCCTTTTGGCATGAGTCATGGCGAGCAACTATAGTCTGGCTTCATCCACTTCTGAGTGTCTTCTCTTGGAGAAAGTATGGGTGGTGTTATAACCATCAATATTCACCTTGCCAATGACAGGGGCATATAGTCTGCTGACACTGAACCTTTTTGCATGTATCCTTTTTGCCATCACAGTGTCTGACTTTCTGAAGACACTTTGGGTGGCAAGGGGTCTCAAGAGAGAAAAGTGCTAACCCCACAGGTACCCAAAGTGATGGCAATGCTAAGTTGGCTTGTGCTAAGCAATGCTGTCATCTATGGTGACCCACTGGTTTTGTCATGACTTTGGAGGTAGTATATGTGAAAAATGTGCCTTAAAAACGTGTCTTCTTATAGTTCTACAAATGTGGTTTGATTTTGGCGATGGTGATGATGGTTGTAATGATGATGACAGTATTAATAATGATAGTGGTACTGGTGGTGATGGAGATGATGTCAGCGGGGTGATAGTGATGATGGTGGTGGTGGTGAGATGGGGGATGGCAGTGATGATGATAATTTTGATGGTAGTGATTGGGATGATGGTGCCGGTGGTGACAGAGATGTGGGGTTGGGGATGATGATGATGATGATAATGATGGATGTTACGGGCTGATAGAAGTGGAGCTGTTGGAGTTATGGGGGTGATGGTAATGATGGTAACGACGGGGATAGGTCTGATAGTGATAATGACATTGGTGGTGGTGATAGGGTTTATAGTAGTGATGGCGATGGAGATGATGATAGGGATGGTAGTGATGAGCATTATGGTGGTGATGGAGAAGCAACTAACGATGCCACGGTCCTGAGAGTTGACATATAGATTTCACACAGAGGACATGCAGGGCAGCAGCAGGGGCTACACCCTTTCCACTAGAGGGGCCATCTCTAGACAGATCTATGGACAGGACATTGGAAGATCCATCTTTGAACTTGGGCACTTCTTTTTTGAAAGCAGATCGTAGGGAAAATAGGTGTATTGATATTTTATGTAAGGTTGTTCAGGTCTCCACAGTGGCCAGCATGATTGGCACAGAGCTTCTGGAGGCAGAATAGAAGGAGCTGGGAACACATGGCATTTGTAGATAGTTGTGTACCATTTGAGGTAAGGATCTGTTCCAAGAATGGTCTCATCAGGTGGTTTTGTTGGGCCAATATCATATGCTAAGCTGGCTATGACACTACTAGGCTATATAATCTTATAGGGTCACTGTTGTGTATGCAGTCTGTCATTGATCAAAGTAGCATTGCATGGTGTGTGACACATATTGTATGTGTATATGTTGGCATGTGTGTATGTGAAGGGCACAGACTGATGTCAGGTGTCTTCCTCAGTAGCTCTCCATCTTAATTTCTGAGACAGGATCTCTCACAGAACCTGGAACTCGTCACTCACTGATGCAGCTACACTGGTTGTTGGCCAGAGAACCCCAGAGATCCACTTGTCTCCTCTTTCCCATTGCTGGCCTCACAGGTGCGTGCTACCTCACCTGGCTTTTTAAACATGGCCACTGGGGGTCCAAACTCAGGTTCTCATGCTTGTGGGGCAAGCTCTTTACCAATTGCATCATCTTACCAGCCTCTTTATGTATTGTTTTTTAATAGACTTCACCACACACACCAGTTGATTATAAAGAAAACCTCAAGTTAAGCAATTCCACAGATGAACTCCATTTTTTTTTTCTCGCCGTCTGTTCTTGTAACAATACCAAGCAGTGCTCATTACTAGAGTTTCAAATATCTATGGGTTTCAGTGCTTGGATGCTGCACTCACTGTCCAGTACAATAGCTACAGGCCACATGAGGTTTCTGAACATTTGAAATGTCACTGGTCTGCACTGAGCGGCATTCTGCATGTAAAATACAATACACACTGGGTTTCCAAGACTTAGCACTTCTTCCATCCCCACAAAAGGAAAATATTCCACAGATTTTCAGTGTGTGTGTGTGTGTGTGGGGGGGGGTTGTTGAGAGTTGAATCCGGGGCTTTGTGTGTGCCAGACAAATACTCTGCTGTTGATTTATATCCGTTCCTCCCAGATAGACTGAAAGTATGGATTATCATTTCAGATAATAATGTTTGAATATACTAGACTAAATAAAATCTATTCTAGAAATTAATTTCATTTGTATTTTTTTTCCTTTTGAAAATGTGGGGGCCTAGCAGAGACAGCTCAGGCAGCAAAGTGCTTGTCCTGATGAGGACCTGAGTTCGAAAGACCAGCTGGAAAGCCAGGCTCAGAGAGACATGCCATGCCCAGAGCCAGGAGGATCCTTGGGGCTTGCTGGATAGTCAGAATACCTAAATTGGTGAGCTCCAGGCTCATTGAGAGACACTGTTTTAAAAAAAGGGGGGTGGGTTATTGCAGATGATGCCTGGCATTGGTCTCTGGCCTCTACATACATGTTGGCTTCTACACACACATGCACTGGCACACACACACACACACACACACACACACACACACACACACACACAGAGCCATGAAGTCAATTGTTTGGCCCCATTCAGGAACATGTGGCTGGGTTCTTCGTCTTGGCTGGTCACATCTGTTTATTCTTTCCAGTGAATTTTAGAATTGTTTTGTCAGGTTCAACAATCCCTTGTGAATTTGATTGACATTAAATTAAACTTAAAAACTAATTAAAGGAGGAAGTGACATAATCCGTCATATTTGCTGGGAACACAATGTGTCCTCCAATTCATGCAATTCTGTCTCCATGCTGCTCAGTAAAGCGTCGTACATTTTTGCATATAGTTCATCCATTTTTTTAAAATCAGGGTTATTTCAAGGATTTTTGTTTTCGTTCAGCCCTTGCGAATTGAATTTTTTCCCCCTCGGTTGTTGCTTTTTATGTAATTATCTTTCATCAAGCAGTTTGATGCATTAATTCGAACTGATCTCTGTGGACTCCCTCAGGTTTCTAGGTACACAGTTGTACTGCCTGGAAACAGTGATTGTAGACTCTCATTTCCATTCTGCACTGTCTAGAAACTTCAGTGATGTTAAGCAGTGGGTTGGCGCACCCTCCTTTGCGTCTGACTATTGGGAACGCCCCTGGCGGTTCTCTGCTCAGTGTACCGCTTGCTTGAGGATTAAGATGGATTTCATGCGAAGGCAATATCCTCTGAATTCCAGTTTTCTAATCAGTAAAGGAGCAGAAATTGAGATAAAATGTCTGAACACACTGCCCCCCAAGTGAGTAATGTTGCAGCTCTGAGTTGGGGGTGGGCAGTCTCAGCCTGGGGGTTTCTGCCAGTTCACAGCTGTCTACTCTACTGACCCAGAATTTCAAGCCAGTCTCCATTGACAACAGTTGAACCCACTCCCAGGAAACCTTTGTCGGGAGTTGGGGGTTACTTTTCCAAGGCAGGTGGAGTATGCGTCTCCCAGTGTTGTGGCTTGATAGGATAGAGCCATTGTCTTGACTTGGCAGCCTCCTCCACTCCCAGTGGCATGTCTGTCCTGCTCTCGGGAGCAACCCCTCTAAGCCCTCCATACAGAAGTCGGCAGTGTATGAAGCCTCTGCCCTCCCAGGCCACAGGTACCCTTCATCTCTCACAACCTTCCAGAACAGATTCCCCACCCCCAAGACTGTTCCCTGGTGCTGGAAATCTGTGGGCAGTCCTGCAGAGAATAAAATTGTTTTCCCACTGTGGGGTCTGCCTGTCTGCTCATGACTGGTATGGAATTTAGGAGGTTTTGAACAATACCTCATCTAGGCCGCACACTGAGGCTCTGGGATCTGTATTTGTCACACGCCTCACAGGAGAGACTTATGGGTACTCATCAACCCAAGGGAAGGCAATGGGTTGGAGGTCTGGAGGGATCCAGGGTGGGAGCTTGGCTTCCATTTCTCCATTTTTGAAGCTGCCTGACCCTAAGGTCTCAGACATTTGAATACTTGGTTCCCAGTTGGTGGTACTGTTTGGGCAGGTTTCGGAGGTGTGGCCTGGCTAGAGGAAGCATATCACCAGAGGCAGGATTTGAGGTTTCGAAGCCTATCACCATTCCCAGGACACACTTTCTGCTTTGTGTTTGTGGTTCAAGATGTGAGCCCTCAGCTTCCTGCCCTGGCCACCATACCTTACCTCACCATCTTGAACTCTGACCCTCTGGAACTGTAAGCCCCAATAAACTCATCTACAAGTTGTCTTGGTCATCGTGTGTTATCACAGCAATATAGGAGTAATGGATACACTGCCTCCTGCCCTTGAGGAGCAAGGGGAACAAGGCCAGCTGGCCTCATTGAGAATGTCAACAGGCAAATCACAGGTGTGGATTGGGATGAAAGAAGATGGTGTCCTAGAGAGGCACTGGGCTCTCTTACCTGGAAATTCTGAGCCCTGACAAGGGAGGCGTCTTCAGTGACATGGCTGTCTCCAAGGCTGTGTGCACTTGGGAGGGCTAACAGGTAGGTGGACAGCAGGTAGGGCAGTGACTGGTGCCTGGTTCTGGGTACTGAGTACTGACTCACTGGGACTGTGGTGTAGTCCTCCTCTCTGCCTGCCAGGGCCCTAGCCCTGGGAGACTCCCTCCCTTCTCTGCACTCAGGAGTAGTCTGAACTAACTGGCTATGAGCAGAAGTCTGGATCTCAAAGCAGCATGGATCTGTCCCAGGCTGTGCTTGTGAGAGAAAGCACACACATTTGTTCTTTATCCTGGTTCCTGACTCAGAACTCTGTAATTTCCGGAGTGATAAGGGGCGATGGGAACATCTTTTATTATAATTATTCTAGGCCTGGTCTTAGTGCCCTGGATTTTCACAGGACAGCTTCTAAGAGTCTTGGAGCCAGCAGAGGGATAAATAAGACTGTCTTTCGTATGTTAATGAGATGTCTGGTGACTGACCCCCTCACATAGCTTCTGATGGGGGAGCTGGTTGTGACAGGATGGGATCAGAGGGCCTTAGCTCCACTGCTATGCACTATGAATCCCCTGTGGGGCTCCCCGAGCTTCTGGGCTGTGAACATGTCGGGGGAGTGTGCGTGGATGGAAGCTTCTCTCCCCTTCCAACATCTGGCTGGGCAACAATAAGTGAAATACTTTCCCGCGTCCTGTGAACCCTTCTAGCAACCTAATAGATGTGACTTGTCCCAGGAAGCCCTGGGTTATAACAGCTGGTTCTGTGTGGAGTTCTGTGACCCCCCTCCCCCACAGACCCCACTAGCATCCGAAGGCACCAGAACCTGATCAGAGTCCCTTGAGTGGGTAAGCTCAGTCCTGACCAGAAGTGCGTGACACCCGGAGGTTTGGAGGATCCATGGGGACAGGGAGACCACCACACATTGGGTGTCAGAAGTGCTGTGAGCAAAAACAGATCCTGGAAGAGCCACGCACAGCCTGGGGCTGTGATAGAGGGAGGGTGGTCCCAGGGCAGGCCCAGATGGAACAGCACAAACAAAGAGCTCCTCCCTCTCTCCCTCCATCTCTCCTTCCTTCCCTCCTCTCTCCGTGGACATGAGGGGAGGGGAGCTGGGGAGTGCTGGGTCCTAGTTCACCTCCTTTTCCTCCCTCCCTTCCTCCCTTCCTCCCTTCTTTTGCTCTCTTCCTGGTCCCCTCTCCCTTCTCTCTCATTCCTTCTGCTCTTCCCTCTCTCCCCCTCCAGCTCATTTCCCCTTTCCTCCTTTCCCACCCTCATCCCTGCTTTCTCTCCCCCTTTCTCTGCCTTCCTTCCCCCCCATCCCTCCTTCCCTACATTCCTTCATCATCAGGACTGGGGACGGGACACCCTTTGCAGGTGGGGGCCTTCCGTCACAGGCCCCTCACTCCTGCCCGAGTCTGTACCTACACTTTCTTGGGTACACATCAGCTCCAGGAGCCCCCATCCTCTTATCTTGGACCCCAGTGCTCATGGGTACTGTAAGAAGTCATCACCATGTGCTGAGAGGAAGTCGGGTTGGGAAAAGAGGAGCAACCCACCCAGAATCACAAACCCTGGGCTCCTTCCTCTATAACCGAAACTTGAGGCAGAACTTTGCCCTCCTTAGTGGTACACATCAACACACACACACACATACACACACACACACACATACACACACACACACACACACACACACACACACACACACACACACGAGCAAGGTTAATTCTTGTCCAGGTGCAGTGGATGGTGTTTGCAACTTGACACAAACCTAGACACACCTGGGGAGAGGGAATCTTAATTGAGAAAATGCCTCCATCACATTGGCCTGTAGGCAGGTCTATGGGGGCGTTTTCTTGAGCCTTGATTGATTTAGGAAGGCATAACTAGTGAGCTACATAGCAGTGCCATCCCTGGGCAGGTAGTCCTGGGTACAGAAGAGAGCAAACTGAGTAAGTTGGGCAAGGAGCAAGCTGGTGAGACGCTCTCCTCCATGGCTTCTCTTTTACCTCAGAGAGGAGGGTGTGGCTTTGGGGCATTATCTCTCCTGTGGGAGCTGGCCGGGGACAGCAGGCCCTCAAGACTGGTGAGTCTTCATTTGGAAGAAACACCTGGCATCTATCCTCCATCAAGGTCACCAGCGTTGTGTTTTTCTCGCTGAGGAGTGTCTACGAGAGCTAAAGCTAATGGTAGTCCCAGGGGACTTCTGGCTCTGCTTCGGGGTAGCTTGGGCCCTGATTTGTGATCTCTGGTGGCTAAAATGGACACACCTGGATTGAGCATAGCCAAGGCTTGGCAGAGGTGGGCAGATGCTTGCTCCTTCTTCATGTTGGACTTTACTGATGGGGCCCTGGCCTCACAGTCTTCTTTTAGGTCTTTTTCTGGGATCCTGTGGACCTGCAGAGGTTGCTGAGGCTGGGTTAGCCTGGGACTTTTGGCCCTGGGTACAGCATTTGGCTGATAGTGTGGGCTAGGAAGGCCTTGTTATTGATGAACCTGATGTTTCTGTGAGACCAGTGGTTGTTGTCTTGTATCTTCCCTCTTCTGAAGCTGATGGACCTTCCTTAGCACTGATCCTTCACTGACTTGATGTGTGGATTTGTGTTTATGGCATTTCCTTGCAGCTTCCATTGTGTGTGGCCTGTTGCACTGGTTTTTCCTATTTATTACCTCCATTGCCTTTGTGTGGGAATCACCAGTCCTTCCCAGATCTGTCCCCTCCTTGTCTTGGTGTGGGAATCACCAGTCCTTCACAGATTTGTCCCTCCGTTGTCTTGGTGTGGGAGTGAGTGACCTGCCATTCACACATCTGTTCCAGGCTTGCTCTTCTACATCCCCTTTTCTTTCTTCTTTATTTAAAAACTGCCTTGTTTTTAATTGTGTGCATGTGTGTCTGTGGACACGAGTGCAGTGTCTGCAGAGGCCAAAGGAGTCAGATCTCCTTGGAGTTGCAGGCAGTCATGAGCTACCTAACACGGGTCCTTAGCAAGAATAGTGTATTCTCTTAACCTTGGAGCTAACTCTCCAGAGTCCACCCTTCCTCTTCTTCTTCCTTTTCTTCTTTGAGACATCTCACATAGCCCAGGCTGGCCTTGAACTCCCTATGTAGCTGAAGCTGGCTTTGAACTCCTGATCTTCCTGTCACCACCTTCCAAGAGCTGGGATTATAGGTGTGTACCACCGTGCCTAAGTTTCCATTTAATTTCTTTAAATATTTAACTCCTTTAATTCAAATGAAGTGTGTTTCATGGACTGTATTTGAGTTGGCCTCAGGCAGTCACTTTTTTTTTTTAATTTTCTGATTTGCCAATTTTGCTATCTAAGCACCATTCACTGACCAATGATTTGGGATGGATACTCCATCATCCATGAGGTCTGAGGAGGTGATTGGCTTATTTTTGGTCTCACTTTTCTTTTATACAGTAGTTCTGGACTTTTTAATTACCATTGCTTAAAGATGTATTCAAACGCCTGAAAGGGCAAATGTCACCATTGGGACTTAAGAGTTGTTGTGGCTGTTTTTGCCTGGTCTCCAAATGGATTTTGAGTTTATTTTCTCATGACTGAGTAGACCTTGGTTTGGGGCACTAATGCACTGCAAGGGTTGTACCCAGCATGCAATGGGACCCTAGCAAATCTCTTTGAATGAGCCAGTGATGTGTTCATGGTGTTTAATTGTCTTTAGGGAAATAAGAACATTAACTCAAATACCTCTCACTGCCTCCCAGTGGATTTATGGGAAAGAGTTTTAGAATTTTATTGGCATTGAATAAGGATCTTTTCCATTGTGTTTTATAGCAGCTTATTATAGATATTTAAGAACACTTTGGATTTATGATTCACACGTGACCCTTTGCTCTGAACATGTGGGACCTGCTTGTTCCAGATTAATGACACTCTCCACTTAGACATCTTCATTCCCAATGAGCAGAGCTCAAAATGATCTGTTAGCACAGAGGTTACGTGCATTGCAGAACTGCAGCTAGACACTCTACAAACACAGCTGAGGAGGGGACTCCAGGACCCCGTAATTGCCCTTCTTATGATGAGGCTCTCCCCAATCCCACTTACCTTTCATCATCTGTACCCAGTGACTTTTCTCTTCCCCTTGTCTTCCAGCCAAACAGTCCTCTCTTATTATAAAGGTACAGACATGAAACAGAGAATCACGAAAAGGAAAAAAAAAACCCTTCAAAATAAATCCCTTCCTTGGCCGTTCCTCATGTTTGCGTTCCTAGAGCTACAAGTAACTGCATTTATTTCACTTCTGGATATTTCAGGAACTTCTCCGTGTTGTTTTCATTTTGGAGTTGGGAGTGTTTTTTTTTTTTTTTGAGGGGGGGCAAGTATGCAGTCATCTGCAAATCATAATATTTTGGTCTCTTCTTTTTCAATATTTATTCACTTCATGTCTTATTACATGGGAGTATAGAAGGATCGACATGTCCTTCCGCATGAGAACTCCAGCCATGGTCTCAGCACGGACAGCTCAACATGTAAGGGAATTACCACGTGGGCCCTGCTTCTTTTCCAGTGAATGCTGCTGCCGGTGGACCTCAGTGGGCAAATGCTGGCCCAGCATGGAGCACCTGTGTTCACTTAGCCACTGGCCAGAACTTTTCATCCATTGCTCTGTTGTACCAAGAAAACCTACAGACACAGGACCTGTCTATGCAGTCAGTGGTTTTGTGGGGTACAAACAGCAGTGGCTGATCTGGCTTTTAGGTCAGGCACCTACATGTCACCCTGTCCTTTAGCCCCACCCATGTGGCTGCGGCAGCGTGCCTGGGCATGCTGCTTTCGACAGACTGCCACGAGTTCCCGGTAGGCATCAGTTTGGTGAGGCACTCTTAGGAAAAGCCTGATCAGCAGATGCAGTGGTGTGTCCTGGACAACGTGGGATGAATGTGGACCTAGGAGCCCTGATGGAGTCCCTCCCTTGCTTCATACTGAGGATGGAATTCTCTGAACTCTAGGGGTCCCATCATGCAGGGCAGAGCTTGTGAACGGGAACCGATGGGCTCTGTGCTGTGACCACCCACCAGTGAGTTTTGTTTAGCCATCTCAGTCTTTGACACGTTGCTCGTGAAGTTCCAGATCTCTATTGTCTTGAGAATCTGGGAGATCTGCTAGGCTTGTGTTCCTGGGGCTGGAAATGACAGAGATGGAGTCCCCCAGAAGGGCCCAGTGGCTCCTGGCACCTCGGTCTTCACCTCATGCCGCCCACCTCTTTGTCCGTTCCCTGCTCAGCCCCGGGGTAAGCCCCCGAGGTTCTTCTCTTACATTGAGATAGGTACCGCATACCTTTTAGAGCGGTGGTGTCTCACTTCCCGCTCCCTCCTTCCTGCCCAAGATTTCAGCTTATGGGTTGTCAGCTCCTGTAAGCCTCTGCGCACGGGATGTCAGCCCTGGTCCTGCAGCACTGCGTGTGTATGCTCGATTCTGGCTCCTCCCCTCTCTGGTGGGCATGCCTATTTGTCATCTATGAAAGGTAAAAGTTGAGCACAAACTGCTGTGGTGGGTTAAGATGAAAATTCGGTGAGGTAAGGCCCACAGCTAGCGCTCAGTAGCCAACAGCCTTTGTCACCGCAAGGTAATATTTTCCTCGCGGCGCTTGGAGCGGGGACAGAGTGTGAAACTGGCTGGAAGCATACAGAATGCAGCAAGGATATTAATCACTCTGGAGGGCTTTATGGGAGGGGCTTGGGCTGAGTGTGGGTTGAGGAGGCAGGACCGGGGGAGGGGCGCCAGTCAGGAGAGGATGCTGTCCCTGCCCCAGACCATAATCGGCCTGGGACTCACTGCCAGATGAGGCCATGACTCTTTTGAAATGGAATTCCTGGGTCAGAATAAGGAGAACAGATGTTTACGGGAAGACGCCAAGGGCGGCTGACATCACCCAGGGCCCCCTGGACGCGGAAAGAGGCCGGGGTCCTCCATCCCTCCCTGCCAAGGAGCATTCCTGGGGCAGGCGCCAGAGCTGGGGGTGGACATGCACGCAGATGCAGGCACCACACGCCACCTCCCCACCTGAACACAATTAGTCAAGATGTGGAAACGATTTCCATTTTGGAAGGAGAGAAGAGGGCCTGGCCAATAGACTCCTCGGTGTGGATTGGTCCTTTGCAGGACTGCAGGAGTGGTTTTTGTGGCTGGGGAGCTGTCTAGAGTCCCTGGCCAAGGATGGAGATGACCGTGTCCCTCTCCCTCCCATGGACACAGTACATCCTTTAATTTCTACTTTGGGGGTGGGTCTGGAGGACGGCTTGCTTCCGTCCTTTCTACTACTGCGCAGCTCATCCTTCACCGAGAGCTATCCGCAGGCCCTGATTCCTGGGACAGCAAGTGACAGGAAATTTAGTGCGAATCGGCTCAGGCCAAAGGCCTGTGTTACTTACTCTTGCATCGCTCCTCCTTCCCCCCCTGTGGCCTGCCTGACAGTTCCCTGTGTCACCTGACACCAACCAGAGCAGAGAGGCTTGCCTTCACCCGAAAGGAGGTTGCAGTTAGAGTCTGAGGCTGGTTCTCATTGGTTCAGTTTGTGGCTGAGGAAGGGAGCCAAGCTTTGATTGGTCAGACATGGTCACATGACTGCTCCAGGCCGCTGAGGCAGGAAGGCTCCTAGAACCGTAGAACTGCTGATGAGGGTGTGTGTGTGTGTGTGTGTGTGTGTGTGTGTGTGTGTGTGTGTGTG